>APFE031247040.1:41295-70135 GCA_000404065.3 Pinus taeda | reverse complement strand
TCCTATGATTTTAGCCTAAATACCCCGATGTTCTTGCATCTTTGTATCCGAACACTCTTTGGTGTTCATGAGTCTAGTGCTGCATGGTTAAAACTGTTGTCGTGCCTTCTATTGTTCAAGGGTTAACCTTTTGTTTCCTTCATCAACCCATCAAGCATATCCTTTCATCATGCCCTCCGTCGTTTTGACCCAATGCTTAAAGATTCCTCAAAAACCAAATCATTCTTGTCTAGTTTCATGTCGATTGATGTAGGACACATTATTGCCTACCTTTTGACATGTATCTTCCTAATGACTTCAAAACTCTATCTAGGAAGACAACCCGGAAACACATTCAGTGCCTTGGTACTTGCATACATTAGTGGTAGGTCACCTTGTGTTTGATCAGGGGTTCTAATTATTGGCTCTTGGTTAAGCGATTCTATGGGTGTTCGATGAAAAAAACATTTTTCATACTCGTTCTTTTGTACTGTGCATCTTGGAGATCATCACCATTATTGGTGGCCTTCCTCACGTCTAGTAACGGTCTCCATTATTGACCGGTAATTAGACGATTTCGTGCATGTTTGACATCAATGCATATATTCACATGTATCGATCTATGCTATTCGGTGAAGCGAAAATCAAGACCTTGGGTAGAGGCTTGCATCACTCAGCCTTGTTTCCTCTCCCAAGTTGTGTATATTGTTTTTTGGAGACATATCACCAGAATGATCCTATTATGACACCGGATCCGCATTGTGCTTATCGGGGGCCAGCATTTTCATATCTCTTTTATGAGAAAATCACTCTGACATAGCTACTGAGCATGGGAATGCCTGACTCATGACATGATTTTAGTTGTTTTATATATACGTGTTGTATCAGGTTTCTTGTACCACCCGAAGCTCTGATCCTCTCTCTCTTTTTGTCGAAGAAGGAAAATTACAGTTAAGTAAAGTATTTTGGCCATCGCCGTAGCCTCTGACATAACACTTTAGGGGGCATCTGTTATACATGAAAATGACCTCCTCATCAACTCAGAGGAGAAAGACATGATGGCTGAAGAAATAGACAAGATCAAAAGCCTTGTTTCCACACTAACGATGTTTATACACTGACAACATGCTTTATAAAGATTCTCTGGAAGCCTAAGGGAGCGTTCGTGACCCTACTAACTCTACTTGTTGGTTCGGGGACAACATTAGTGGATCCTAATGAGAATCTAAAGGTCAAAGGAGCGAATTGACTCATAAATATCTAGATATTCCCTCCTAAATCTACTCGGAAAAGCAAGGAAACATCTAAAGTTCGACCTATTTGTCGGATTTCTAATCCTAATGAAGGAGGAATATGGGAAAGAGCTCAAAAGCATGGCAACATCATTTCTTTTACCTAAAGAGACTCATGGAGGAACTTGGAAACCCTAACTTGAATGCTACATAAGCAGAGTTAGGGCTATTGTGATGGAGGTCAGATCATTTGAAAGGATAGCTTACTTGATTGTCGAGCATAGTCTCAAATCTAAGCATACAAAGTTGGTAAGAAGGGAGAGAGAGAGAGGAGCTGGAGGGGTAAGGGGAGGCTAATGCAAAAGATGGTTGTAATCACTCTTTCGACATTAATATAGAACTACAGTTGTACTATCTATTCCGTGGTGTTGGTACTATCATTCATTTATTTGTTTGTCCAATACCTTTTAGCATGAGTAGCTTAGTTATGTGTAACTAGATGTCTTTTGTATATTCATGTATTATTTATCAAGGTTGTATGTTGTGATTATGCTTGTCTCTTCTATGTGCAGGACTTGATCTGGAGCTAGCTCAAGGGACTTCCACCTAGCTGCATTGTGCTCTCCAGCAAATCTACACGGAGGCTTGAGGTAATGAATCTTTCTTGCTTTGATGGTTATTTTTTGTTTATGGACACACATGTAACTTTGTGATGACTGCAGATAATCTTATAGTCTGCCAAGGGTCTCAGGAAAACCCTTGAGGGTATCTCCATTCTCCATACACTGTCCATTTTATCCTATAGCACCTATGCATCAAATTAATGTAATTCTAATGTTTTTGAGTTATTTTATGAGAATATGATCTAATTAAATATTGAGAGGCATATTGTAAATTTTCTCGAATGAAGGGGCACATGAGAGAATCAGGATAGTTGAGATTTCATAGGGATTTATAGATTTGGAAATTAATTGTAGATCTTAAATTAGGAATTAGTTCATGATTTATGGGATTGAGAGGATTCTTAGGGTTTAGTTGAAATTATTAAGGATTTGAACCAGAATTGGTTCACAAAACCTTTTGTATAAAAATTATAAGCATCAAGGCATGAAAAAATTCAGAATTTAGATAGATAGTAAAGGTTTGGATTGTGAGCCTACGGGCCAGAGAGTACGTGAAGAGGCCACTGATTAGAAAATCAGGCCCGACAAAAGAAACCTTTTGTAAATATTTGTTTATATATATATGCAGAGATTTGATTCTGAATTATATAGTGTACACTAAGTGATTGAGCTACAAACGGTGTGTAAATTGTGTAATACAACTGTAGAATAAAGATGTGTAGGTGAACCTAAGAAAATTTACACAGAGGATAGTGCTCAATCAACAGTGCTCAATCGAGATTGTAGACAGTTTTACATGTGAACTCGCCGCGTGAAAAATACACCGAAGAAGCTCAGAAATGGTAGTAGAACAAAGAGTTAAAGAGGGAAATGCACAAAATATCAAAGACAAAGAAGAGAAAGAGATAATACACGGAGCCGAGAGTAGACTAATTACTAGATCCAAGAATCGAGAATAGTCACAAGGCTAGAGCGTTGGAAGAGGTTGAATGTCAATCATAGGAGAAATCGACAATGAATCCAAGGAAATCAGATTGAGAATAGCACACAAAGGCATTGCTGCAGTCGGAATTATTTCTGTTACGATTGAATAATTAAATCGAAGCTCAGAGAAAGAGGATAGCGTGCAGGAGTGTGAGTGGTGTTGAATTTTTGAATTGTTATAAGCTGGAGATTCCTGTTAATGAATCATTACATGAACATTTGATGCCAAATATTATATAGAACTGAAACTATGTAATGAAATAGCGTTCATATATATATCATTTCCTATGTGTATGTTATGTTTAACGTATATCGGATTACCACCATCATGATAGTAATGCGAAGTGTGAGTTGTGAGACAAGTTGCGAAGTGGAATTGCAAAGATTTCGAAGTGTGATACAGTGGAATTATGAGGTGGTTATGTTGTGAAGAGGAACATAAACTCATGCAAGAAATCGAATGATGAATTCAATGTTAATGGAAGGAAGTCCTATTTCATACAGAGATCGATGAATGCTAGAGGAGATAAAGGCACCAATGGAGACAATGCACAATTGAATTACAAAAGGGGATCTATGTTTTATACTTGAAGAACGAGATCGAAATTAGGTAGACCGAAGTCCCTGATCAATTTTGTCAAATATGTGTAGAAGCCAGATTCAAGGTCACTAGACCTGGCATCAAAGGATATAATAGTAGTTGAAGGAAATCCTATTTAACCCAAGCAACAAGGAAAATGTTTGTGCAGATAAAAAACGAACATCATGAAAGGTAATTGACCAGTCACAACCTTCTTCCACGAACTCTGTGTTGGAGTATGCAGGGAAAGGTGTGTAGTTATGTTGAAGTAGTTTGGTTCTGTTCTTGAACCAATAGCCTTGTTCTTGTTCTCGACCTTGGGTCCTGTTCCAGGAAAAGGGATTGACATTGGAACCACAGTGCATTCGAAGGGAATTAGAGAAATTTTCTTGGTAGAACAGGTAATTTTGTCCAAACATGGGCCCAAATCCACAAGGTTTCAATATGGAAATCATCAGCAAATGAAATTTGACGGACTTGGTTTTTTTCCGTCATCAATATCTATCTAAGGACTATAACGTTTGACTGCAAATGTGAGTCAAAGTCACTTTTTTTCCCATTTTCGAAATAAACGTCGTTTAAGGCCTCAAAATGGTTCTAGAAGTTCAGGACCCAAGAACTGTCAAAAATAGTAAAATGTGCTACAATTAAGGAAAGTGAAAAACTAAAATAGACAATGGTGGAAGTCCATATGGAAGAGGAGGGTGGCCAGCAATATCCTCCTAGATCAGCCCCCCCCCTTAGGAATCAATGCTCCCCATTGCATTAAGTGCCTCCATGAGTCAGGGAAAATTTTGCTGAACTTGGTCTTTGGTGAGCCACTTGCCTTGGTGCAGGAGTTGGCTAGTTTTGACAATCCGATACAATTGATCTTCTACTCACGAATGTTATTGATATGTGTGTCCATGATCTGAGTAGTTGTTTCTTGTTCCATGCAGTATGGGTTTAGCTTTTTTGGTGTGAGATGTTCTGCAATGTTTGATGTGTCGAGTAATGGTGGAAAGTATGGTTGAAGGAAATCCACATTGAACACTAGGTGCAGGCCAAGGAACGGGGGAATGTTGAACTCAAAAGAATCGTCTTCCACAACCTTGGTAATGGTATAAGGACCATATTGGAGTGGTCTGAGCTTTCGATGGGTTCCTGTAAGGCTTCCTTTCTGCAAATGCAACCAAACTTTGTCACCCACCTTAAACTTGTGTGGCAACCGATGTTTTTTTTCTTAATAAGATATTATGTATTATTGAAAAAACCTGAAAATTACAATGTTTAAGTTGTGCAGGGGGGAGAGCTTGACCTAAGGACCAACAAAAAATCCTGATGCAGCCTTAGTATTATCTTTTTTACATGGCATCCATGGAAAAAATGGGTTATGAGGTCTTTGATGGAAACAATGGAGAACCCTTTTTATAACATCCTGAAAAAGGAGAGTATTAATTATAACTGAAGCGGAGTAGACTAAGCCTAAGTCTATTATTTCTGAGACTAAGAAGTCCACCACAATCACACCTCCGTGAAGGAAAAGATACAAAAAAGAGTTAGCTAAATTCATTCATGGTTGGTGGTCACTAGATCATCGTCCAGGCTAATGGGAGTCTCTTGGGTGCTCCCCTCCTGCTGTGCGATAGTGTTTGGGCGACTGGTGGAGGCTCTTGTGGGCTCCTTCTTGATGCTTGGGGAGCCTCCAACTAAATAATGGACCTTTCCCATCGACTTCCTCCTAATAACCATATATTGTGGTGAATCCCGAGTTATGAACCGACAGCGATGGACGACTTCAACATAGATAACAAACTTCTCAGTAAGAATGTCAATATTTGTTTCAAATACCTTGGTGCACTCCTCCTGCTCCTGCATTGCAATCCCCATGATGGTTTTCATCTACAACCATGTTTCTATGGTTCACAAAAAGAGGTTCTCACGTGCTCTAGTGAGTGCAGGATCAGGGATCTAGGTGAAGTCAGTGTCCACTTCCTCAGTCGTGACCTCTCTGTGAATAACATTTGCTTGGGCTTCCAAATTGTCTATACGCTGTTGAGTTTCTGAATTAACAGTCATTGTGTAGCGCAGAGCTGCGAGCCTCACAGAGGTCTTTGCGTGGGTAGTAGGGGGTGAACCCAGTGAATGCCATCGGGAAGCTGCGTGATTGCGCCATCCTCCTCGACTGGAGCTAGGGATGGAGCAACACTTCAGAGCCATGAGAAAAATAGAGGGTTTGGGGAGTGAGTGGGAATAGAGAGGAAATAGAGTAAAGGAGAATATGAGGGGGATATAGGTGAGGGGGATATATATAGAGGCCAGGGGATGAAGGGAGGCAAGGGGCGGGGAAGAGGGGTGGGAAGGGGAAGCATGCGAAGAACATATGCTAGGCGGTGGAGGAAGAGCCAAGCAAAAAGGATGTGACGGGGAGGCATCATCCACATAAGGGAGAAAGGAGGTGCCAGTAAGGGCCATGAAATCTGGTGAGCTGAGGATGCATCTGGGCACATGCACCACTATGATGTCCTTCCTCCTCTACTTGGAATCGACCTTGAAATGATGAAGGATACACAAACAATTATTGTTCAGTAGATTAGATATCTTTGTCATTAATGGTTGCATAGTGCTGATGGAGGTCACCGTTCTCCAGGTCCTTCCATGCTTTGGAGTTCAGCCGAAGGGTCCTTATCCTACGTCATTTCCAAGTCTGTCTGTGAGCTTATTACCACTCCTTATGATGGCCTCAAAGTGGAGGCCTACCATTCTATCTATTTTGTGTTTGATCCGCTGAATAATTTTGTTTAGTCGCCAGTTGTCTGAGACTTTTTCCACGTCGATGCCCTGCTGTATCTTTTTGCCTATCTGGGTGGCTAGTGTGGAATCTCCTTCCATGATCAGAGGACTGAGCTTTAAGTTGTGCGTGATGGTAATTCCATTTTCCAAAGCACGAAGCTCAACATAATTGTTTGTGGCTGAACCTATGTTGCCCTCATATATCAAAATTATTTCACCTTTTGTGTTCCTGAAGACCCCTCCAAAACCTGCTTGGCCCAGATTACCTTTTGTTGCCCATTGTAGTTGAGCTTTAAGGTGCCCATCCCTAGTGGCCTCTAGATATATTTTTTTTTTTCATGCCTAGAGAAGGAGTTGAATTCGTTAACCATGATATGAAGAAGGCCCATCATTGAGAGAATTCTCGCTTCAGAGTTGGTGGTAGGGTATTTGGAAGTCTAAGTGGGTAGAGAAGTCTTAGTTTCCCAGATTTCAATTTTGATATTCGATATTATAATTTCCTGAGTCTACTAGTCAAGGAAACTGCTCATATGGGAATGCTAGTCCTTTTCCTTCTTTTGGAAATACTTGTGCTCCCTATATGGTGACATTGTCCCTTCCTGGATTGACCATTGGTCTGCCAGTTTGGTTATTTTCGACCTCAGTGGTTCCAAGTGTCCAAACTTCTTTTCAACCGAGTTCTCCTCCACCTGAACAACATCGACATCATGTTATTCCTAAAATTAACCCCTTGCCTTCTCTCCTACTTCTTCACCCTATTCCTCCTCTTCGCTTGGTGAAAGTCTGGATTCTAGTAACTAGGAGGCTAAGAAGAAGAAGAAGCAAAATAAGCAAGGGGCAACCAAAAAACTATTTCTACCGATGAAACTAATGAAGGAAAATCTTCCAACCAGCCCCGAAAAGTAAAATTCCCTTGCATGTTATGTAAGGGTGACCACCTTCTTCAAAATTGTCCTTATATTCCCAAGGTATTAGAAGTGTGGTCTATAGGCTCACATCGACCTTTGTCATCAGCCTCTGACGATCATGTTGGTGATAAACCTTCAACTAGTAACAGTAAAGCTCATGGGAAAAAGGGAAAAGCCAAATTTCCTTGTAAGTTGTGTGAAGGTAATCATCCCGTTAACCTTTTTCCTCTTATGGATGAAGCTTCCAAAGAGTTGGAAAAACTTATAGCTTCTCAACCTCATCTTTCGACTGGGTATCGAAAGATTTCCCCTAATCCTTCAATAGTTGATCTAGTGATTGATCAAAAGTCATCTTTGGTCAACTCCACTCTCTCTGAAAGTGAGTCTCGTGAGTCCATTCTCGACCAACCATTGGTTGAGAAACTAGTAGACTTGACTATACCTTCAATTAACCACACCTTTCCGATAGAGAGTGAACCTCATACTACTCAGGTTCTTTTGGTTTCTTTAGTTTCGAATGAACTGGAGGGAAATCCTCCTATTCCTCATGTGCATGAGAGTAGTTCTCCTATTCCCATAGAGCAGGAGGGTAGTTCTCACATTCCTACGGCACTCCCTCTAGGTAGTTTAGTCACTTATTTTGATTGGAGTCGACTGGCAGGATATCGTCTTCCATCTTATGTGCCTTTCCATACTACTGTACAGGCTTACCATATGGTCGTACCTAGCACAGTCGTAGATGAGGGTGCGTTTGTTAGTATTCTGTCCTCAACTGCTTGGAAAGCTTTGGGTTATCCTTAGCTTGTCCCCATCACCCATAATCTGTTAGATTTTAGCAGAGGAACCAATCAACCGTTAGGGATCCGTCCTAAGTTTCCTATTAATTTGGGAGGAAAGATTGTTTATATAGACATGATGGTTGTCCAAGGCCCTTTGGATTTTAATATACTCCTTGGTCATGACTATTTATGTCATGGGAGCTCTTGTTTCTTCCCTCTTTCGAGTGATGTGTTTCTTGCATGAAGGAACCATTGTGATCATTGATCAACATACATTCATTGGTCCTGAATCAGCTCCCACTCAATCATCATCCCTAAATGGTTCTTATGTGCAAGCAGTATCACCCCCACCACAATTTAATTACGTGGCCATTTGTTCCATGCCCACATCTACTGATGATCTAGTAGGTGATGTAGTACACCATGTACTGGGGGAATTGGAGCCCGATTTTTCATTTCGATCCCTGGACATGTATCCATTCCAAAGTGTTTTTCTCCCATCTAATGAGAAATTCTTGGAATCCATGGTCTCTTTTGATCTATGAACAAGGATTGGAGCAGAGTTCCTTATCTTCTGTCAAGCTCCTTAAAAAATGAAACAAGGGATGTAGAGCAGAGTTCCTTGTCTTGTGTCAAGCTCGTTTAAAAATGAAACAAGGACCATGAGGATAGTTCTTTTACTATGTCAACATCGTTAAAAAATGAAATAAAGGATTATGAGGATTGTTATTTTACTATGTCAACCTCGTTAAAAAATGAAATCGGTTATGAGCATGGTTCTTTCATGTGTCAAGCTCATTAAAAAATGAAACAAATCCCCTTCTAATTCAAGTCTTTGATTAGATCTCGTAAAATCCCAGTCGATTCTTTCACTTGATCTCATAAGTGAACCTTCATTTCATCCACTTAGATGCATAAAATGAATCTTGGGGGGCATGTACCTTGAATTGAGTCATTATGTTGGGGGCATGCAAACTTATCTCAAGCATAGTTTGTCTTTGTTTCAAGCTTGTGTAAAAATGAAACCAAATTGAAGCATAGTTTTTTCCCATGTTTCAAGGTTGTGAAAAAATGAAACCATTTCCCTCTTTACATCTTGTGATTGTCATTTTTGTTAGCCTATTTTGGCAGACGAGCCTTGGTTTTTTCGTTCCATCGTCACCATCTCTTTGGCCAAACATATGCTTTGATTGGTTGTTCTACCCTTGCCCGAGGAACATCTGTGATGAGTGGTCTTATTACAAAACCTCTTGATTATTACATGTTTTGAGTAGTTCTGTCATTGTTGGAACCATTTGCTATCCTTTCATACCACTCATTCCTCCAGGTGGAGTCCTCTTTCATCTCTTTTCAGACTACAAAAATATCAAAATATTGCCAAGTACTTGTCATTTTGAACTCTTTAAAGTAAATGAATTGACGTCTACTCAGTATAATTTTAACCCTTTTCTAGACTAAGATAGACTATTGTACGAAAAAGGAACACCTTAGTTGAACATGGCTAACAGGTTCTTTCGAATATTGTTTTCTACCTTTCCGGGTTCGAGAGAGAAATTACGATAAGGGACTTGATGCCATTTTATTTTTCATCCCTTTTCCAAACTCTCTAAATATGAAAAATATACCGAGTTAATCTTCTGTCGGAATCGTAAAAATTAAAATGACGAAAGACTCGTCACCATGATGAGACCGAGCTTCTCCTTCCTAGGGCTCATAAAACTTACTAGGATGGATTCATCCGAAGGGTGAACTTATATGACAAGCATATGGTATCCTCTTCTAGATTGTGTAAAAATAAAGAGGTAATTGCTAGAAATAGCCGGGAAAAATGAATATGAGACATCCTTTGTATACGAAGCATGTTGCTCCTGAACATGACACTCTTCTTCTCTCATGTTGGGTTTTGGATATCCTCACACAGTCACTTTTCCTCCTGGGTTTGGGTGATCAATTTTTCCTCTCATTTGACTATTCCACACTTCATCATGACCTTTAGTCCTATGTTGAGTTAGATGCTGCCACACTCCAGAGTCGTGTCGCCAATATGCTCAAGAGAAGTCCAATCTATAGTTATTTACTTATACATTGTTTGAGTCATTCCTACAGTCCTGAATATTATTCCACTATATTCCTTGCTTCGTGCTGATGATGGGGGATTCATTATTTCCCTCCTTCGATGGATCACTTCCTGTCGATTTCATCTCATTATCCATGAATATGACTTAGGAACCCCATTTCAGTACCTTAGAGCTGGCTTTCCCTAATGGCCAGTTCTTCGCATTCGATGACATGTCTTCATTATTGGCTTTCGATTGGGTGATTCCATGAGTGCTCAACCTCAGCTTTATTATCACATTCATGGATTGTACTGTTGTACCTTGAGATCCATTTTCATTATTGGTGGTTTCTCTCATACCTGTTAACGATCCACATCATTGGCCAATAATCAGATGGTTTTCTAGCATGTTAGACTTCAACATGTTTATTCACATGTTAGGATTCATACATTGATCGGGTTGGGATGGAGCGCAAGACCCTGAGTCTTGTTTGTTATGACTCAAGCTGCATGGAGTTCTATTTCATTCATGATTGTACACATGTTTCTACTATACGTATGGTTGTGACCATACCGTGAGACTTTATATTTATGATGATCCTTGTTATCTGGATAGCTGCGCCCATACCATGGATCTTTTCATATAGTCTTCATCATCCGGATGGTTGCGTCCATGTCGTGGATTCATGTCTTGATCTCATATCTGTATATGTATATGCATCCTTGATTTTGAAGTCTGACAGTGCGTGTCCTCGTCCTTGCCAAAAGCTTGTAAAGCATCTCAGCCATGACTCCTCATTCTGCCTTCATGCTTTAGGGGGCATCTGTTACACATTATTTTGTCATGCCTCCTGCACTTCCCTGTGAAATATGCTGAAGTGCTTGAAACATGACCATTGTACAGTATAATCATCCATGTATATAGCTCAGATCCCTCCTTTAACTTTCCTTGGAAAATATCTGGAGCTTTCCCTAAAGAAATAGCTCTTAGAAACCTAAAATGAAGGTCATCGCCCTTATGAAGCTCAAAACCACGATGATCGCCTATTGCACCATGTCAAGGCAGTGATGGAACTGCTCTGTTCCCTTGCATACCTGTAATGGTCTCAAAAAGGAATTTTTCCCAAAGAGGATGAGAATCTTCGTGATCTAGAAGCTTCCAGAGCGGCGAGCTAGAGGTTGTTTCCCATAGATGAGGTTGAATCCTCCTAATTTAACCTCTTGGTCTCATCCCTGTGAGCTACCTCCTTGATATGTGGGCCAAATACTATCTTTGGGGAAGTCCTAACTCCCTCTCCCAGCCTATAAATTCCTCCTCTCCCATTCCCAAATGGTTGGTCTATGTCCATATGTACCCCTATGTTGAGCTTGTGCTTAGAGGCTATTCATTAGACTTGGAGAATGAGTGTTTGGGGAGTTTCTTGGCTTGGACTTGGATAACCACTCAAGGAGAGACTTTCAACATCAAGGTTATGGTTGTAAGCTTCTCTTTTTTTCAAATAATATACAACTGTTGGTTCATCTTCCCAAAATATATATGTTCATGTATGTATTATCTTGGCATTGCTTGATCATCTAAGTAGATTATTATTGGATTTGCTATGGGTTTTGGCATGCTTTGTTGTATCTTGATCACTTGTGCAAGTACACAAGTGCTAAAAGAAGTAGGAACAAGTCTGTGACACAGCCAATTCAAGGATCTCAACAAAGGAAATTGGAATAGCATCAAAGCGAGGTAGGTCATCTCTCTCGTTCTACTTTTCAATTATAATCTAGGAAGATGTCTAGTTGATTGTCACTTCAGTTTCTAGGCCCACTCATTGGGCTAGAGGGATCATCTCTATCCATAGAGAGGATTAACCTTGTCAACATACCTCAAAGATGATTTTGATATATATTTTGCATTATGTTCCCTTGAATGTTCCTTGTAGGTTTCCTACCATTGTCTCTGATCCGATCCTTGGAATGATAAAGTGCTTCAATATTTTAAACTTATTTTTCAAACTTTTCACTTTAGGGGGGAATCTGTTACACATCAGTTTGTCGCCATGACAATTGATCAGTTTATGGATATTTTTATCATCTGTGAACATGTTGAAACTAGCTCCCTTAGAAGTCAAACAACTCAAGATATGTTAAAGTACATGAGAAATTTGGGTCAAATAGCTCCCACACCTTGTTAATTTCCACCTGCGTCAATTTCTCTATCGTTTTCCATGCATGCATTCAAATTGACTCTGAGAATAGCACAGAGCTATGCTCTGTTTGTAACTATAAACCCATGTAGGTTGATTCTAGAAAGTAAAAATAAAAAGTACATTCTAGAAACGTAGTAGTCAAATATTTCCCAACTGAAAGCTTCTAGGTGATGACTATTCGAACTATAACCCTCATAATATGCACCTCCATCCCTTTTCTCATGGTAACTTAATACTTCATTAGAGGTTCATCCTATTCTTAGGGATCTAAAACTTCCCCCTCTTTGATCTCTAAAAGTATTAGAGGGTTAAGGGATGAATGAGGTCAAAATTTAGAGAATACAAACTTATATTGTTAGTTTGAGATTGGAGAGCTTGTTATCTAAGGAGGATATTGAAGGCATTTTGGAGGGACCTCACGACATCAAGGCAAATGTTGTAAGGCTCCTCTTATCTTCTCATTAATACAAATGAGCACTTTCTCCCATTGATTTTGTCTTTTGTGGATGATGAATAGTTTTCAATTGTTTATTATGTTCATTAAGGCAAGTTCAATCCCTAATTTCCTTGATCATTAGGCCAAGTTGTTTGAATTATTATATCACATGTGATTTTGATGCTTTTTATGGTTTATGTTTACAGGTCCTATTAGGCATTGAAGAGCTGCATCAAGTCACAACCAGGGATCTTCATCAGGAATTTCATGAAACTGGTAACAGGTCTATCCATTAGTTAGACTGCTTATAATTTGAATAAGTTCAACTTAGGGAAAGAGTCAATTCATTTTTCATGATTCTTTCTAGTTTCCTTTTAGGATCTAGGGATATTGCTCTTTTCCGCAAGAGGGATTGTCCGGTGTAAAAAAACCCAATCTCCATCATGTCCTTCTAGACTATATAATTTGAGTTGCCTTCCAAGGCATACTCGAGCGGAAAATTGTAGAACGCCATCTGCCGATCCTGAAGTATGTAATATAAATTCAAATTTCACCTATAACCCTGCATTCAAAAACTTCTAAATCTCCTCTAGTACTATCTTCAGCTCCGATACCATATAGATTTTCCTGTAGATTCACAAGCTCATGCAATGTACTGAAGCATAGGACAAGAATATACTTCTACTTTCAACCAGTAGAAGCCAATAGATCGATGAAAAAAATATGAACAAGAAGAAGATAAATCAATGGCACATAAAATAGTAAGTTTCTCTCAGGAAATCCACTGCTCAAAACCCCTACTATTTGTATTGCATTAATCATAAATATGAGTGAGGATACAAAGCTTGTTCTCACAAGAACAATTCCACACAAGTGTGCTCAACTCTCTACATCACAAGCCTGCTCTTAGCCAACACTTAGCCAATCTCCAGTGCCTGCTAGGCTCGTATTCGCTTGCAAAATTCCTAGGACGGATAACATGTATTTAAAGGGAATTCATGCTTCCAAAATAGCACAATCCTAAATTAGGTCCTTTTCCTGATTGCATGAATGGTATTTACAACCCAATAATTAATCATATAATTGATAGTACACTTTCCCTACACTCTAGTCTCAACTGGGTCTTTCTCTAAATTGACATGCATGAGTTTCTCATGAGGGAATATTCAGTTAACTGGAAAGCACCAACGCACCAAGTGACTGCTAATCCTCTATTAGTTCCACAAATAGTTAGAACTAGTTTAACTGACTGTAACTCAGTAAACCGAGTTAATCTAATTACAACTCAAATAAACTCATCCTGGACCCCTAAAACTTAGGGAGAACGTATACATGACTGCAAAAATACTTCCAACTCAAAATTCCTAAGCTAATTAGGTTAATTAAACTTAATTAACTATTTACAAGTTGTTATGAGAATATATTTCAATTTTAATTCTCAGTTTAATTCGAGGACAAATTAAACTGGAATTTCTTGTTTCCATTTCTCAATAATAGATGGGTGATGAAGATGAAGTTTGAGAAAGTATATGTGGATCCTATGAAGAGAGGTCCCGCACATATGTAGGTCTTGTAAGTGAAATTTGTGTACAAAATATAAACCATGGTAATCTGCAAATCGTGGGTCTTTACCATGTATTGTCCCATATTAATGGGAGCGACAACGATTATTTGATCCCGTCGAAGAAGACTAATGGCATTACCAAGCGATTTACTTAAGGTATTAGCTAATGAAAAAGATATATAAGGAGATGGAGATCAAGGTGTTATGTGTGCAAGTAAATGATCTATCTTTGTGTGATTTAATATGGAACAAGCGTGCACCAGGAAGCAAGGAGATGGTTCAGATATGATAGATATGAAAGTGTTGTGAATACTAATGAAAATACTTGCTTGATCTATTTATGCTTGTAATATTTATGATGAAGGTTTGATCTAAACATAGTGATTTTGATGATATCTAGGTTTAACAAATGTTGTGAATTATAGCGAAGGTTTGACTTAGTAATTTCAATATTTGTACGCCCATTTTCTTCTAGTTTGTCGCGTACATATGCGGACCTAGTTCAGTAAAGTAGTGTATAAATTTTGCTATAATTTATTCAGTATAGTGAGGTATATACACAAGTGTAAAGCATGGTAGTCACCTACATATGCTGATTTTTCCTATGGAAATCATGTATATATGTTAGGGCTTGTAGTGTGCCTTGATGATGACACTTGATGAGTTATTCCCTATTTTTTTTTTTTGTCAATGATATCTCTATCTTGATGATTTGTATCAGACAATGATGATTTGGTTGATTGATTGGAAATGGTGCTATAGTATGGGGATATTTGATTGGTTAAGTAATCTGTGATTTATCTATGTATGCTAGCGATTGATTCAATATTACAATTATTCATGATTCAATTTTCAGTAGTTTAATATCTATATGCAGGTGTTATATAGAAGAAGCGTGTACATACACAAGTTTTATTAAGTACAATCACGTACATATTTTGATATTTGTTTTGTTTGTTTCAGTTCTAATTTCAGTGGTTGGATCCTTGAGAAACTTAGTCAATTTACAACACTTCAGTGACTCAGATTTAGTATTTCAGTTTTTCATGTCAGTTTGAGTTTATTGTGGTTATGGGTCTAGTTTGAAAATATGATGAAAGGTGGTCTACAGGTTGTTTAATGATTGTTTGATAGGCAGAACCAGTTTGAAACATTATGAAAAGTGATCCATAAGGATTTGAGGGTTACATCCTTCAGTACTGGGATAGGAGCTCCCTTCTGGTAGTAGTCGGTAAACGGGATTAGGGGGTGGTAGCTCCCTTCCAGTAAGAGCTAGAGAATGAGTGGAAGTTGTAGCCTCCTGTAGGTGAGTTCCTACATACTGGTAGGAGTTTGTGTCAGTACAAAAAAATTAATGAATATTTTCTTTATATAATAAGAAAGAAGATAGAGACATCGGTAGCGGTGATTTTCTCCCACATTGGGTTTCCACCTAAATTCCTTGTGTTCTATGTGTATTTATCATATGTGGTGATCTCTCTTTTTTTTCTAGTGCATAATGGAAAGTCATTTATTTACTAATGAAATGATTAAATATAATCATCTAATGGAACACTTGAAAAGTTAGGAAACTAGATATGCTTTGTTTTCATCCTCTGAAGTCATATACATATGGAGATTGATTTAAGAACACTATCATACATAATTTAGCATATGAAATTTGAAAGTTAAAGTAAAATTAAAATATGGAGTAACCCCCCCGCCCCCACCTCTTAGTATTTTTCCCAAAAAATCATTTAGATTAGATGTCTAGGACTTAATTAATAGGGCTAATCATTTCCCATCATTAACTAACAACCTTATCTCTTTAAGCCAAAGGTATCCTTACTATTAATTTCCAAAATCATTTATTTTATGAACAACATAATAATTACACATTTATATTTAAATTTGATTAATAATAAAAAATTGATAAACTAGTTCGAAACAGGTCTTCAAAGTTTAAACAATAACCACACTAATCATAAACAGATTTACAACATAAACTCTAACTCAAGGGATATCACATCCTCCCCCACTTGAGTTTGACACCGTCTTGTTTTTTTCTCTTAAATTATGGCATTCATTACAAATTTCAAAATAAGGAAGGATATGCTTTTTTAAAGGCATGATCCAATTCCCAAGTTGCCTCTTATAGGCTAAAATACTCCCACTAAACTTTGACCCGGGCTATGTTTTTATTATAGAGTGTGAGTTCCCTCCAGTATAGAATACATAGAGGTTATGCCAGGAACACTCCCTCATGTTCTACCTATGAAAAATTCCAATCAATTATATTATTTGGATCATCTACATATTTCTTGAACAAAGGTAGATGAAACACATTATGAATTTTTATGTTTGTTGGAAGAGAAAGTTGATAGGCCACTAGTCCAATCCTTTCCAACACCTCAAAGGGTCCACAATATTTGGGTGATAACTTGGAACAATTTCCAAGTCTAAGTGTGCTATTATTTGGTTTCAATTTAAAATAAATATTCTCACCATATTGAATTATATTTGAACTCTTTTCAAGTCTACATAACTCTTATGTCAATCTTGAGTTGTTTGCAAATTTTTCTTCACATATTTAACTACCTCTTTTATCTCCTTTAACATATCTCGACCTAACACCAAATTATCTTTACGATGAACCCAATTCAATGATACTTTACATCATCTCCCATCCATGACCTCAAAAGGAATCATTTTTAATGAAGTCTGATATCCACTATTGTAGAAAAATTCAACTATGTGTAGATATTCTTCCCACTTCGTGGGCCTATCTATGACATACATTCTTAGAATGTCTTTTAAGATCAGATTGGGAGTTTATATTTGGACATTAGTATGAGGATTATAATTTTTTCTAAAATTCAATTTTGATCTCATGCCCTTAAATAAACCTTTCAAAAATTTATAACTAAACTTTGCATCATGATCTAATAGCACAATTTTGGGCATACAATGCAATCTAAAAATTTCCTTCATGAATATTTCTACTATGTTAATGGCCTTGAAGGTAGGTTTTAGAGTAATAAGATTTGTTGATTAACTGAGTTTATCTACCACCGCCATTATAGAGTCATGTTGTCTCCTGGTTTTTGGCAACCCAGTGATAAAGTCCATAGATATTATCTCTCATTTCCGTTCTAGAATGGGTAAAGGTTGTAATAGTATAGATAAATGTTGATGGGTAGCTTTAACATGTTTTCATTCTAAGCATATGGCTACATGTTTTTTTGTTTCTGCTTTAATATTAGGCCAAAAAAACCTTTTTGTAACATATTTATTAGCTTCTGATGACCAGGATTTCTAGTTGTATGATTCTTATGTAGTTTATCTAGAACAAATTATTTCAAATATGAGTCATTAGGTAAATAAATTATATCCCTAAATTACTCTCTTCTTCATATTGGGAATCAAATTTCTGAATTTTATCCTTAATTTTTACATATTCTTAATAAAAATATCAATTTTTTGATCTTTTCTACAATATTTGTTTTCCATCTGCTTTCATAAATGGCATAGATCTAATTTAAATTTCTTCTAAGCGCATCTACAATGTTTTTCTCTTTCCCCTTGATGTGTTTTGTCACTCACTGCTTTGCAAATGATTAGTTCTCCAAGATGCATAATAATAGTTAATTTGAAGCCATTTACTGATCCACAGAAGCTATCAGAGCTTGATTAGACCCTATCCATTGCATAGTGCTCGGAACAAGATTTCCAACGGTATATAGAAGCCCAAAAAAGGACTCTTATATTAGAAGTTAGAGCCCGTTGAAGATTGCTTTTGGAAAGCCCAGAAAACCAAGAAAAAACATTAAAGGGACAAAGGAAAATCATATTAGAGGGCCCCGCACTCCCACATCCTGTAGTCCCACAAGTATCGCATCCTTCATTCCCGCATGATCCCCGCAGTTCCTTATGGGCCATCCTTAAGGAATTGCGGGGGGGGGGGAGAACGCCGATAGCGTTAAAGCGTCAGGGAAGGACAGAGGCTGATTTACACTAAAAATCATTGAAAAACCAAGGGCAGGTGGAACCTATTTCTCTCTCCTCCAGGGGGGGGATGCATGGCACCTACCCGTAGCCCTGCACCCCGCAACCCTGCAGTCCTACAGCTTCACACTACCATCATCCCCGCACCCTGCAACCCCACAGTCTCACAACTTCACACTACTCGCAGTCTCGCATCTCGCATATCGGCGAAGTCCCGAGGTATATACTTAAGGTTATCGATGGTTCAAAGTGTCGAACACCGATCTCGCATCCCAGAATCTCGCAAGTCCCACAATACCGAAGCTCCCCGCATCCCGCAGGTCTCGCACTCCTGTAGGTCCCGCACTCCCGCCAGCCCTGCATCCCACATCTTGGGGACCCCGCAGTCCCGCAATCACAGCAAACTTTAAAACCTTACAGGGGGCCGATCATGCGATATAGTGTGAAATCATCTGTGAGGGCCAAAACATTCTAGCAAAGAAAATCATGAAAAAAATAAGGTCAAGTTGCCCCCTTCTCTCTCCTCCACGTGGCGATACATCGGTACGGTAAATCCCGTTTCCTGAAATCCCCCAATATTAGCGGATCGGCAAGGTTTTCATTCCAAGACCGTGTGGGGGGAGATTTTATGATACAGTGTAAATGTTCCAGGGAAGGCCGAAATTCATTAACAAAGGAAATACACGCGAAAAAAGGGTCGGGCAGACCTTTTTCTCTCTCCACCAGGGGGCCACATGGCAGCATACGATTGGTCCTCAGAGCTAACATGGTAGCTAACGTCATTAATGATGTGGCAGTATGGAGGACACATGGCAGTACGGATGCTGACATAGCAGGGGACAAGTGTCACTCAGTTTCAACATTTTCAGGGGTCCTATGGCGCCATTTCTAGGTGACACGTGGCAATGATAATGTCATCCTACATATCGACAATCACACAAAATGAAAATTCTTTCCTCCGTCGATGCTCCTCCCCAGGTACGATTGCAATAATGAAGAATCCCTCAGATCTGATATTTCATAGACTCTATTTGATAAATATTACATGTCCGAACTTCGACTGATGCGGTGTAAGAGGAAATAAAAGGGAATTTTGCATTATAAAAGAAAAAGGCTCCCGAACATAGGTTTAAAGGCCTTAGCATCTGAAAGGTTAAGCCTCTAGTCTTCGCTCGTGAATATATGAGGAAAATAGAGATAAGGGTGCTACATCAAAGGGGGCTTAAAGGGAAGTAACATCGCACTTGTTTTGTGTTATTCATGCGTTAAAGGCCCACTTTCGAATAACTCCAGGGTACACCTGTTAGAAAATTATATATTATGGAGAAATGGAACACATAAAATATTGCAGAGATATAAACACAGAAAATGCATAAAAAAAGAGAGACACAGATATATGTGGTTCACCCAGTTTGGGCTACGTCCACCCCGCACAGCTAGTCCTTCCTTTCTATTATCCAGCAAAATGAAGAGACACAACCTACAGTAGATCCGCTCTAATATCCTCTATTTTCTCTCACAGTCTCACATCACTGCTTCTCGCTCGGAGAATACACACATATATTACACAGAATTAATACAATGCCCTCATACAAAGAGAGGGCTTTCCTTCTAGGGCAAAAAACCCTAAACTAAACATAAGTTCTACCGTCAGATCATCTACCTAATGAACAACCCAGATTGACTAGAAATTACTATACTTTTACAAGGCAATTTTACATCTTTTTTTAGCTTTGGGGGCACTGCCCCCGAAACCCCCCGCCAGGGGGGGGCTCCCCAAAGGTCGCAGCCGCCCCCTCCTGGACCCCCCCTACAGTGAATATTTTACGGGCGGCGTTGCCACCCCATTTCGAACTGGGGTCCAATGTGGCGATACCTTTGGATACATAAGATAATTAGGCTCCACACACAACAACACCATGAAACACAACACCAGGATTTTTCAGGGCACTGATAGTATTTAAAAAAGCTTTAAAGGGGGTGATGGGTCGACAACTATGGTTTTAAGAACAAAAGGTGGTGCATTCAAGGCATGGGATGGGTTGATCCAGAAAAATCCCACTATGAAATGGATCTGGAAGTCAGTGCCGAATGAAATAAAGGAATAAATGACATGATCGGCACCGAAAGCAGTTGTAGCAATAAATCAAGAAGAGGGAGCATTCAAAGGCAAGTGTAGGTAGACTCAGAAATGGCTCTTTATGACCCGCTTCCAAGGTCAACGCTGAAGGCATTAAAGGAGGAAATGACAAGAGTTAGATGAGCAACACAGGAGACCATAGTGTGAACTAGTTATAGCTTGAAGCCGAAGTAATTACAGGGAGGGGCACAGAGATATTGCATTAATGTTTCATCTGTTTTGGAATCTTACAATGTTCTTTCCTTTATGAGGAAATTATTATTTTTGTGATTTGTTTTGGACACAAAGCCTTCCTTGGCCAAGACGTCAAGCTGATCTAATAGCTGAGACTCGGCCCGGGGATTTTTTGTACTATATCGTGATTGATAACCCACCACCTCTTCTTATAAATAGGGGGTAGAAACAATGAATAAAGGTTCCTAAATCTACAAAGAAAGGCTAATATTTTTGTGCGACTATATCACTTAGCTACATAGATCTTGTAGAATATTATAGGAGTAGCGGTGATTCCTGATTTTAAGTATTATAGTGTGTTATTTCCTATTTTCATCCATTTTGTCTATTTTCTTCTCTAAATTCATGTAGCAATATATGCCAAAATATTTCATGCTTTCCTACAAATTCATTTGCATTGAGTTGTTAATGCACATGCCTATTTGATGGGTTGAAATTATATCTTTAAACTGCACTACATAAATCATAACGTCCAATTTTATTTTTTTATTTTTTTTTGTCCATTATATCTACCTATAACTCAGATAATTGTAGTAAATCTCATGGTTTTAGGCTCTATGTTTTTTTTTTTTTTTTGACAAATTCGGTTGTTGTATTAAGGGCTGAAAAAAGAGGAGTGAGTTCTCCTGGAGTACAATAAGTTCTTGATGATTTGGATCAAAGGAATTACAAAATGGGATCTTTCCTTGACCCTTGTTCTGCTGGTTTTACCTCTAAAGCTTCCTGAGCTGCTATAGATTCGTACGTACTGAAAAGACCAAAATTTACATTTGCATAACATATTTAATCTATTTCTATGTGGCTTATCTACCTTGTCGTGGACTCTTCTGGATTTGAGTCCGGCTCTACCTGCTTAGCATTGGAGGAACTAGTTGTTGCCTTGTTCTTTTTGTCCATCATATACTGCAGTATTGCTATGGATTCCTCAGCATGGCTACCCTATGTAGATAGAGATCTATCTCTGCTCTGTATTTATCATTGATGGTGCGATATTGATCCTCCATTCTAGTCTCCAGGTTTCTGACTTGATTCTCCAAGGTGCGTTGTTGCGCCCTTACTCCCTCCAGTTCCGCTTGCAGGTCAGCACATCCTCAGAGCAAGCCATTGCTTTAGGGTTATTGCTATCCAGAATCCCTGCAACAATAAAAGAAACAAAAAACATGGGAGCACGAGCTTGCTTGAAGGCGCTGGTGGTCAAACACGAGCAGGGAGGGGCTGCCCATAGGTTCTGATAGGAACAGAGGTAGTAGGGATAGCTTCTGAGGGAAAAGCAACAAATTGTTGAAGAAGACAAGACAGAGGGGACTTTAAAGAACTATTGCTCGCAGAGGTAACAAAGCACAGAGTAAGGAAAATAGCAATATGAGGAACAATAAATAGGAGGAGAGTGCGTAGATCGGAGGCGGGAAGGGATCCTGCTTAGCGCGTTGGAGATATGGTGAATCTGCAGTGAGGACTGGAGCATATCCTGCAAGGCTTGAGGATCAGGTCCGAGAAGACGTTTACCGACTGGGATATTGAGACTTTCAATGCCTTTGAGAGCTTCACGATTTTCATATCTATTCAAAATCTTTATACCATAAGCTGCTCTATTGTCGGCCCAGATCGCATGATTCATCTCAGTGATTCTGTCAGTGATGCAATGCTTGCTGCTGAAGAGATGTGATTGAGTCATCTCAAAGGTTGGAAGGACTCGTTGGAGTTACAACTCAGAATGCCAATGGGTCTTTCACATGCTTTGTTGGCACGCTCATCCGCTTTTTTATTCAATTTACGGAGAATATGGTAGTATTTGATATCTTCCATTGCTTGATGAAGGATCTGGTTGCGTCTGTTGATTTGCTGAAGGAGAGTATTTGGTGTATTTTACTGATGCACCATGAGGCGAATAATGACTGAGGAGTCCCCAAAAACCTTCGACTTTTTTATTCCAAGCTTACTTAACTGGGTGAGGCCTTGGAACAGAGCTAATGCTTTAGCTCTATTGTTAGAGTTCTTCCCGAGGCCCCATTCATAATGGATAATACATTCTCCATTGACATTACAAATCAGCCCTCCTGCTCCGGCAAGACCCGGATTTGACTTGGAGGCCCCGTCGAAAAATTTGTGGAAGGTGTTACAGTTGCATATCCAGTTAGCAAATTCTTCTTCTTTTAGTCTTAGTTTCCATGTACTGACTTCTCCTTTTGTCTGAGTCTCCCTCCTGCAGGCTTCCTGAGCATTGGGATTGTTTTCCAAGATGTAACTGATTAAGTTTCATTCCTCTATGCTATAGTTTGCTGCATCAATCTTGTCAGTGGTGTTACTTGAGATTGTTTCCAGAGCGAGTGTTTTAGATTTGTGGAAAATTTTACGCATGCTTGAGCCTTTATCCTGGAAGACTTTATGATTTCGAGCTAGCCATATGCACCAGAATAGAGTGAATGGGAGGGTGTTCCATACTCTCTTCACCAAACTACTTCTTTTTTCTTTCCAGGGGCAATCTTTCCGCCATTTATATATTGTCTCTACTATAGTGGGCTGGGGTTCCCAATTTATATTTCCTATGAAGGCCATTTTCCCCCAGCAACAAACAACAACTGGACACTCTATGAATAAGTGGTGCATCGTTTCCTCTGATTTGCAAGAGTTCGAACATCTGGATGGACCAATAATGCCTCTTCTTCTTAGATTTTCAGCTGTTATAATTTTACCTTTCAGTAAGAGCCAGATGAAGAATTTTATTTTTGGAGGAGCCTCTGCTCACCATACTATTTAATGATTCCAAAGGCTTATTTGATAGATGCTATTACAGAGGTATTGATGACCTGCTTTAACTGTGTAATTTGTTCCAGATGCATCCCATCGAAACCCATCCATTTCACCTTCTTGAATGGGAGCCTTGCTGTGAAGGAGCATCTTCAGAGAGTTGAAGCTAGATTCTAATGCATTGGAAAGCTCAGGAAAATTCCAGCCAATCTAGACATGGGAGAGGGAGTCCCAACTTGAGATTTGGGACAAATGGTATAAGCCTTTATTGTTTAGCCAGTTTATAACAGGAGTTTCCTCTGCGTTCATGCCCAGAGGTTGCTGCCCCAAAATTTTGTCTGTTCCAAACTTAATGCTGGTTCCTCCACCAGGGACTTTCGAGATATTTTGATGCATAAATGGAAGATTCTTCTTGCAAAGTTTCTGGATTTTTGTGGATTCTCTGTTAGGAATGTTGGTGTCTAAAAGTTGTTGTCTTGGACAGCTCAAGTATTTTACCTCCAGTACCTTTTTCCACCACATTGTAGGTCCTGTGATCAGTCTCCATATAATTTTTGCGCCGAAGGCCAGATTCAGGAGCTTTGGTGATCTGATGCCAAGCCCGCCTCTGTCTTGGGTTTGGATTACATTTTTCCAGCTAACTAAGTTGAACTTATTCTTATCAGTTTTCCCCCCTTGCCAGAGGAAATGTCTAAGAGCAACTTCCATTTTATGATGAAAAATAGCTGGAGCTTGATATAAAGAAAAGCGATAGATAGGAAGTGAAGATATACCTGATTTGAGGAGAATAAGCCTGCCTGCTGGATTAAGCCACATTGTACCCCATTGCTGCACTTTTCTCTTAATCTTGTCAAGAATTCTATTCCAGGTTTCGGCCTTCAAGGGCCCCATGCTTACAAGCATACCTAAATAGGAAAAGTGGGTCCATTCCAGGTTGCATGTGACTCCAAATATACTTGCAATGCTGTGAATAACATGATTTGCAGTGTTCCATCCATAGATGTAGCTTTTGAGCTGATTGACTTTGTCTCCGGAATAGTCCATGAATTGGTCCAGGAGTTTCTTGAATTGCCTTGCTATTGTGGTAGATGCTCCCCTATTAGCAAGGTGTCATCAGCAAACTAAGAGTGGTTAATGTTCTTTGCTCCATTCCCAAATTTGACGCCAGTAATGAGCCCTACTCTGCGATTGTAATCTAAGGCTTGGCTGAAGGATTTAGCCATGAGGATGAACAAGTAAGGAGATAGGGGGCAGCCCTGTCTTAGCCCCCGAGAGGATTGGAAAGCTTCACAGGGCCTCCCGTTGATCAGGGGGGATATCCAGGGCCCAGAAATGGAGGCTGCAAACATGGTGATGAAGGATGGCTCGAATCCCATTTTGTGTAAGACAACAAAAAGGAAGGGATGTCTTACTCTGTCGAAGGCATTTGCAAGATCCAGTTTTAAGACAAACCCTTTTTCTCTCCTAGTTAAGCTTGAGTGGATGGCTTCTTGGACAAGAAGAATGGAGTCGGTGATATGCCTGTTAGGGAGGAAGCCTCCTTGATTTTCAGAAATCAAGGAGGGAAGAAGAGGTTTGAGCCTGGTTGCTAAGATTTTGGATATAATTTTATAGGACGAGTTACATAAAGAAATGGGTCGGAATCTAGAAAAGGAGGAGGGGCGGTTTTCTTTAGGTATGAGAGAAAGATAAGTGGAGTTAGTGAATCCGCCTATCTTTCCTTTTTTCATCACCCAATGTATCATCTTTAACAGGTCTTCTTTAATCATTGTCCAATACTCCCTGAAGAAGCAGATGGGGAATCCATCCGGACCTGGAGCCTTGTCAGGATGCAAGCTCCAAATAGCTGCCTTGACCTCCTCTTCCTCTATATCTTTGCTGAGATTGTTGTTCATTTCTTGAGTAACCCCTTTGGGTAGATGCTGGAGCAAATCTGAATAGTCTTCCTCCTCTTTGCTTTCAGTTAGTAAATCCCTGTAATGCTTGGTGGTAGCTTTCTTTATAGTTTCCTGAGTGTTGTATCGATTTCCTTCATTATCTGTGATTATGCTTACTATATTCCTAAGCTTTCTAACAGTAGCTTGTTTGTGGAAGTATGTTGTATTTTTATCTCCTGCTTGAAGCCAAAGTTGCCTAGATTTTATGCGCCATTTTATCTCTTCCTGCCTGTTAATTTGGCTTAGCTGTGCATATAAGTTGCCTTCGTGATCTTTTTTTGGCTGAGATAGCCCTTGTGCTTCTATTTTTTGTTGAACATCTTCTAGCTCTCTTTTGACTTTGTTTTTGTTCTCTTCTAGTTCCTGATAGCTGTCCCTAGCCCAATCTTTTAGTGCCTGCTTGACTCTTTTTAGCTTTGATTCCCAAATAAAGCTTGGTGAGCCTTCGACATGTTGGATCCATGTCGTTTGGACCACTTCTCTAGCTGCTGGCATTCGGTTCAAAAGAGGGCTGTATCTAAAGGGGATGGGACCAAGAGGGGAGTGATTTTGCAGAGTCAACGTAATAGGGTAATGATTAGAGGCCGATGAGTTGAGAATATTAGCGTATCCTACTGAGAAAGAGGAGAGGAAAGCTATGTTGATAAGAAATCTATCTAATCGTTCCATTATGTTACCAACACCGATCCTTCGATTGCTCCAGGTATCTGTGATTTTTGGCGATAACATCAACTAAATCATGTTCCTGGATGATGGTTTCTAGCCGGCCTCTGGAAGGTTATGGAGTGAAAGTTCCTCCTCTTTTTTCGTTGGCATGAAGGATCAGATTGAAATCTCTTGCAACTATGAGATTGTTGTTTTGTTCCCCTTCTATGCTTGCCTTCAGATCGTCCCAACAGATTTCTTTTTCTCTGTAATGGTTAGGAGCATAAACATTGTAAATGGTTACTGTTTGACTGCCTGTTCTGCTGTCGAGGGTGGTTTTGATCCAGTTCTGATGAATGCTTGTAGAACTACAAACCCATTTGTTGTTGTCCCATATGGTTACAATGCCTTCGGAAGCTCCTCTGGCTTCACTGATGCTTCCAAAAAACTGTCTCTGCTGGATTATTATTTGTTTTTATCTCGTGCTGATCTTATTTTGTTTCCTGTATTAGCATGATTTCTGGTTTTTCATTGTGGATTAGTTCTCTGAGGGCAGCTAGCTTGGAGGGGTGCCCTAAACCCCTGCTATTCCAAGAAAGAATTTTCATCATGAGAAATTGGGCGTGTGGAGAGGTGCTCACCTCTCTTGGACTTTACTACTTGTTTCTTTTTCCTGATGCCCAAGGTTGAAGGATTCTATTGGGGTTTTCATGCCCATAGCTATATCTTTTTGGGCACTCTCATCCCTCTGTTGCCTGGCTGATTTTCTGCCTGGTCCCTGTTTTTTCAAACCATCACTAGCTGCTCCATGTTCCTTGGAATAAATTCTGGTGATTTTGGATGAAACGGGATCAGGAGGGGGTTGAGAGGAGAAGGAAGGAGGACGCTGAGAGATTGGGGGTTCAGAGGAGGGATTTTCTGGGGCTGATTCTACCTCAGAGAGGATAGCGAAGGGATTGGTAGAGGGAGGAAGGTGCAGTTCTGGGGGTTGAAGATCTGAGGGTAAAGGGGAAGAGGAGGAAGGGCACTGATTGGACGGTCCAGGGATTTTAGGATCCAAAGAAGGCTTGGAGGGGGGGGATGGTTTCTTATTTTTGACAATTTCCCAGTGGCCATCCTACTCTTCATTGTCTACATTAACAACTTTTGTGCATCTATTAGCGAAATGTCTGTATTCGTGACATACATTGCATTTAAAAGGAATCTGTTCGTAGTCCAGCTGCTGGATATGGCTCCAATCGTCCACTTTTAGCTTTATCGCTTCCGACAATCCTCGACCTAGATCCACTTCAACGCAGATCCTTGTGCATGCTTTCATGTTGTCCTTGGGCTCACTGCGATCGATGTACTTGCCAACAACATTCCCTATTGCCTTGACCGAATCATCCCCCCAGCAGTGCAGAGGAAGGTGAGGTAGGTGAACCTAGACTGGAACAACACTTGGGATATCCAGTTCCGGGTCAAAATATGGGGTCCATTTGTTGAGATAGAGTCCCCTTGAGTCCATGAAGTATGGCCTATTCCTGAATATCAGATCTTTGTCCTCCTTTGATTCAAAATGAAATGTGTAATACCCTTTGCCACAAAATTTGATGGATATTTTCCCTTGGATCTTGTCTGACCAATTTCGCTCGACCCATCTTTGAACTGTTCTGGGCGATGGCCAAAGCCTTGTGAAATTCCCAATTAATCCTTTCTAGGCAAGGGAAAGTGCTGCCATACGGGGAATGGTTGGTAGCAGTTGAACTTCCTGCAGCACATCGAGTTTCTTTACAAATTTCGTGGTAACAGGTCTGGGTCGTTGCGGGGGGAGGGACTTCACCAGATCTGAGAACGCTCTTTGCTGATCAGGGTCCTCATGGGACGGATCCGGAGGGCCCATGGCTGGGCCAAGGCCCAAGCCAAAGTTGATCAGGGTTCAGAGGCACGTGGTTCAGGCAAACGCGCGCAGTGCAGCAGCTCAGGATCAAGCGCTTCAGGATCTATGTTTTTAATATAGAATTCTTGGTGCTTTGAGCTCTACATTTTGAGTTATCCCTTCTCTTTGTCTTATCTCATTTATTCCACAAAGATGATTAAACTATAAGCCTTTGAAGTGCTCGGCCTCCACTATTTTCTGTTATATTTCTAGGAACTGTGTATGTGTCAAAATACTGAAATAGATGACCTATATATTTGGATGAAAGAACCAACTCATGCCTCCTATATATGTGTATAGAACATGGGTGATGTCTCCTCTTGCTTAAGAATCATTTGAGACACACCGGTCTAGATGTACCCAGGCACTGGTCTTATAAGCAATCCAAGGTTGTCTCTAGGAGTGACAACATCTTCTGGCACCATTGTCAAGGAACGTATTGAAGGAATTTTCCCCTGGGATGCGAAAAATTGAGCACCCTTCGTGTAGGTGAGTGAAGTCTGTTCTGATTGCATTCACATCACCTTGGAAACTCCACACCCCCCTCATTATCATTCATCACCCTGGATTTTAAAATGCCTTATACTTTCTCAAACACCTCTCAGCAGAAAGCCCCATTTATATTTGACCCTGAAAAGTTAATTTTCAGGAAAGTCTAGGAAGAGAAAACTCCCCCTTCCCATGCTACCATCTCACCAGCGTTTGCAACTTCCTCCTCCAGTTCTCAGCCCACTGTTACTCACTATTCAAGAATTGCTCCTAAGATCCTGACATACCTTGCTTCATGTCTAGCCACTCAAAACCCTCTGGTTTCGACTCAAGTTCCTCAGCTAAATCTTAATGCCCCTCCACTAATTCAAATGGCTCTTTCATGATTTTTGCTAAATAAGTATGCACCTCTTGATTTAGCTCAACCCCTAATTTCTATGCCCCAATACTACTTAAAGTTGCTACCTAGTGTTACACTGAATTTTGTCACCTTAACTATCTGCAGTTTATGTGGCCTCATCAATAGCCACATTGTCCTCTTTTTCAAGCCCCATACCTCTGCTCTTCATGTCAAAACTTCAAAAAGAGAGAAAGTCACTTGAAAACATGTTTATCTCTGGGTACGCAGGTTCTC
>APFE031247040.1:9610-22913 GCA_000404065.3 Pinus taeda | reverse complement strand
TAAAATGATGTGTATCTAGAGAAGGATAGCTCTTGTTTGGTTTGTTTGTCATTAGAGAGTCTTAGACTCCTAGGAAGGTTAGATTTGTCCGCAAGTATAACTCATTCCGTGTGACACCTAGGTTTAATGGGGAAGATGAAAATACTTCTCAAAAACACATTTAGGCCTTCTATTTTTTTGTTGAGAACCTGAATGTAGAACAGTTGGATGTGGTCCTCAGACTTTTTGTATAGTCCCTTGATGGAGAATCCAAAAAATGGTTTAAAACCGTACCAAATGCCTCCATCACCACTTGGGAGGAACTTGAGACCTCCTTCACACAAACGTGGGGTGAGAAGAGAAATCATGAGTACATCCTCACAAAGTTCAATGCCATTAGGAAGAATCCAAAGGAGGATATCTCATAATTTCATAAGAGGTTCAATAAGTAGTATAACAACTTGCTTGCTGAGATAAAGCCTCCTCCAACTGCTGCTTGTGTAGCTTACTTGGGAGCCTTTGAATCCAACTTTGGTTTTACATTAAGAGAAAGGAAGTCTCCTACTTTAGATCAAATCCAATTCGATGCTATTGAAGTAGAAGCAAATTTTCCCTCAACAGGTATGTCAAGTGGAAAGTAGGAAACCACTGGGAATAGAAGAGGTAAAGAAGAAGCTTCCTCCTTTGGTCAAACAAGAGAATCACCAAACATGAAGTTGGAGGAGATGGATAAACTCATCAAGAGTTTGTCACATCAGGCTAGAAAGCTCATAATTGAGAACAAGAGTCTCTCCAAACAGAATGCTCAAGGCAACAACTAGGGATATAACCCACTGTATAAAAGCCCTCCATTACAGTTACTGCCAAGGGAAAGAAAGGAACAACCAGATCAGATCCCTCATTCTCTATATTTAGAAGATGATCTCGATGAACAATGGTTAGATACACATGAGATGCAGGGAAACTTATATTATTCTGTCTTTGAAGAAGAATAGGAGAATATGGTCCACCAACAGGTTAACCATAATGGAGAAGCAACAGATGAGGAATATATAGGCAGAGTTCATGCTGACATAACCACAACATAAATATAATATAATATCTTCAAAGAAAAGGTCAATAGAACCAGAGCAACATGAGGAAACTTCCTCCCAAACCATTCCCTCAATACCAAATAAAGGGAAAGGTATGTTGAATCATGACCCTACCAGGGTAAAATTTCCCTTAAATAAGGAAAGAAATAACTTAGAGTGGCACACAGCAAAGGAGGCACTTGTTCTGCAGAAAAATACCAGTGGTAGTGAAGGAGAAGTAGAGCTAGCAGGTATAGAAAAGACCCAATATTCATTCAACCTTCAAAAGGAGCTTGAAAAGGTAAAGATTTTTGTTCCACTGACTAAGCTTCTGAAGAAGCATACCTATAAAGCTCAGGTATCTCAATTCATGCATCCATCAGTCTCATCACCCACCCATGATTCTCTAAATCTTTAGGAAGAGAGGTCAATGGTAGTCTTTGGACCGCATGTGGAAGAACTTGATCCTTCTACTACACCTTTCTATATGACTTTGGGTACCCATGACCTTCTTTTGCATAATTGCATGTTGGACTCCGGAGCCTCCCACAACCTCATGCCACTGGAAGTAATGGAACAACTTGGCTTGCAGATCACCAGGCCCTACAAGGACTTATACTCCTTTAACTCCAAAAGGGTAAAATGTTTGGGAATGATAAAGGATCTGGTGGTGAACTTGGCTCAGATCCCAGTGAAGAGCATGGTAATGGACATAACAGTGGAAAATATACCCCCTCCTTTTGGCATGCTGTTATGTAGATCTTAGGGTTCCAAGGTGGGGGGATCTATCAAGTTGGATCTAACTTATGCCACCATTCCCACTTTTGGAGGAGAAACAAGGAGGCTATATAGAGAATATAGGTTTGTAAAAATTGTTACCTTAGCGAAAGGTTCAAAAAATTCCCCAGTATATGGAAAAGAAAGTGACCTCTCATGGCTACTCCTAGAAGAAGATTAGTCTATCTTAGAAGAAACATTAGTCCACCTAACATGGTAGTTAGAAAATAAACATGCAAGTGAAAGCAAAGTATGGAAATTATATTTTGTTGGAGCCAATTCAAAAGAGGGAAATGGGGGAGGAGTATTATTGGTATCTCCTAAGGGCCACTTGATAACCCTCTAATTCAAGTTGGAGTTCAAAGCAACTAACAACGTGGTGGAGTATGAGGAACTTCTCCTTGGGTTATAGACTGCAAAAAATATGAATATTGAATGCCTAACAGTTTATGGAGACTTTAATTTGGTCACAAGACAATTCACAAATCAATGCCAGGCCAAACAACCCAGGCTGAGGACCTACCACAATGAAGTGTGGGATTTAATTCAAAACTTCTTCCTGGCTTTTAATATCCAATTTCTACCTAGACAAGGAAACAGAATGGCTGACTCCCTTGATGTAGCTGCAAGCACTTTCAGGCCCCGTCAAAATCCTCTCCTCAGATATGAGGTGGAATTCAGGTTTAGACCCTCCATACTTAATAACATCAAGCACTAGCAGGTGTTAGAAGATGATGACCAAGTGAAACGATTCATAGAAGTCGCTAGGGAGTTTTTTAATTCAACCATCGATCAAGAAGAACAAGAAGAAGAAGAAGCAGATCAAGAAGCCACATCATGGAAAGATGGAGTGGCTGGGCACAAAATTTTGCAACTGAAAGGGAATACTATCCCTCATGGACTAGTCCCACTAGAAATTCTTTTTAATAAATACGACATAGCTGCCAAAAAATGACTCCTGAGATGGATGATAAAGTACAAGATTGCAACATTAGATTAGAGGAGGAGCCCTAGATAATCAAGATGTCAAAAGGAATCCCCTGCACTACAAACAGAGGTATTTAGATATTTCCAAAGCCTATAAAGATGTTTTGCGTGGTCTTATTATGATTTAAAAACATTTGATAGTAACATCATATGGCATAAGATTCCCTTGAAAAGTAGAATGAAACTCTGCAAGCAGAAACTCAGACAGATAAATCCACTCTTACTCCCCTCTATTGAAAGGGAGGTAAGGAAGCTACTCCAGGAAAAGATCATAATACCTTTAAGATACTCAAAGTGGGTAGCGAATTCAGTCCCGTTCTGGAAAAAGAACGAAGAGATAAGGATATGTGTAGACTTTCAGAATCTAAATAGGGCATCTTTGAAAGACAACTACCCACTGCCGAAGACAGATAATATATTGCAGAAGGTGGTTGGTTCAGCCAGAATGTCCATGATGGATGGGTTCTATGGATACAATCAAGTGGCAGTTCATCTCGAGGATCAGGAAAATACCACATTAACCACCCCATGGGGAACAATCATGTATGCTTGCATGCCTTTCGGGATATTAAATGCAGGGGCCACATTTTAGATAGACATGGACATAAATTTCGTGGGGGAGAAAGAAAAATTCATGGTGGTCTAATTGGATGACATCACAGTCTTTTGCAAGACTGGAGAGGAACACATCATCCACTTAAAACTCACCTTTAAAAAGTGTAGGAGATCTGGCCTCTCCCTGAATCCTAAGAAATCTCAGTTCGTCCTAATTGAGGGAAAGCTGCTAGGACATATAGTAGCATAGGAAGGCGTCAAGATCGATCCTAAATGAGTTGAAGCTATGTTGTGCTATACAACAACCCCCCGATTTCAATTTTTTAATCTTAGTCTAAAGATGCGAAATAAGAAATAGGTCCCCTTTAGGATATAAAAAGAAATAAAACTATTTGAGTAAAAATAGATTTTCCATACTTTTAATATAAAATTTTCTTTATGAGTGTTTGGAACCACTCATCGCAAATCACAATTTCTTAAGACCAATGAACATCCATTTGAAAAGTTGTGATGCGATCAAAGTCATCGCAAATTCCTCATCGCAAAGTTTTAAATTGAAATGATCAATTTATAAACATGCAATGTGATATAACTATCGCATTTCGCATATCTTTAATCCTAAGGAATAAGTTATGGAATTTCATTGAAACCTTGCTATGAATAAGGCTATCGCATATCACATATCGCCAATCCATAGGAAAACATTGAAACCACTCCGTTGAAACTTTGCGATGCGATAGAACAATCGTGATCGCATATTGCATATCGCGCTCCCAATAGAAGCAAGTAACGTATACTATGAAGCCTCGTGATATAGTGTTAAATAAATTATAAAGGAAAACATGATTTATGAAGGAAAAACATGATTTTCCAAGTTTGAAAAGGAACCCACCAACTCTCTGTGCCAGCTCATCACTCATCGTAATTGCAACAATACAAAGAATTCTTTTGAACATAGTGCTTGTAACTCCCGATTTTCCATATGAGATGGCTCTGCAAGTATTGAAATAATACAATCGCTAATCACAAAATTACAGAGTTATGGCACCTGTTCTAAAAGGACCGTTGGAAAACTTGCGATGCGATATATATTAATTCGGCATTAAAGTTTCACGTCATGAGTATACTGTAAAACATTAAGAGGTAGTTATGGTTACAATCCTTTAAGGATTTCATCCTTTGTGACTATGTACAATATGAGATCTTTCACATCTAACACACATACACTGATTTTAGTCTGTAATTAATTGTATTGGCTGCTCTCAAAGTTTTTTACCTATCACACTCCTTTTTCTCATTTTGTAGTGTAAATCCAGAATCACGCAGTCAGTCAAGATGTCTAAGAAAGATCGAAAGACAAAGTCTCCCCTTACAATGGAAGAAGGACAAGGAAAATTGGTGTTAATCTCAGATACTACCTGTCAAGGCTTTGGTAAGATCTCGTGGGAAGGCATATATGCTTTGCTTGAAAATTAAAATCGAAAGGAGATAGAATAAGAAGCAACAACTGATGGAACCGATGAATCAGAAAACACGCTCAATGATTTGGCCAACTATTTCCTCCATCGAATAGCGGCCTGTGCAAATTTTTTACCATATAATGATATGGTAAGATGGGTAATCGAGAGCATTAACATAACGGACATAGCTGATGGAAGGATGTTTGGATCCTTCAAACCTGAAGACGTAAAGAGAATGTATCACTTGCCAGATCCCTAGCGACACTACAACAAATCATTCCTGGAAGCTTTCACCGAGGAGAATCAGATTGAATCTGACCTTATCAAGTAATGGAGACACTTTCCTAACAAGCACAAACATGAATCATCCGGTATGTATTCTGTGGACTCCTTAGCGTCTCCATATTGTTATGTTGCTGCTATGATGTGTAGACTCTTTGGAAGCCCCGATTCTGCTAGATTTTCTATTGAAATGGTTCATTGATAGACGCAGTGATAAACTCATTTGTGATGGATTGGGAAACTATCCTATCGGATAAAATGGCTAGTCAAATACTGGATTATAGAAAGAACAAATATGTCACTACCTGAGTTGTGCCCCCATTCTATATGAGTGCTTACATAGTTGACACAATTTGTTTTAATTATGACTTTCCCATCTTAGGTTGGAAATGGACTGTTCAGGATCCAACCCCCATTCATATTTACCATAAATACTTATGGAAGTCCGAATACAAGAATCATTTATATAGGATTTGCCATGGCTTCATCCTACCCGTCCATCAAGCTATCTTTAATAAACCTACTCCTCGGCTGTCTGATGAGGCTAGCATTGATTTAACATCAATTGGCAGTTGGTTCAGGGAAGAGAGGTTCACCTATGTTAGGGTTTTTGGCAGCATTACAGATCCTCGTGTCCTTCCACTTTACATTCCAGATAAGCTATTACCCAGGGAAGTATCCTACAAGATAGTGGAAAAAGGGATGTCTAGAAATCTTAAAGACTCCAAGAAATAGTTGTGGCCTCCCTTTCCTCTTCGCTGTGGCACCTTCTCATTACATGATTTTAAACATGCCGAGAAAGAAGAAAACAAGACAAAGGATATGAGTCTAGTTGTTATCCCTAAAAGACAATATGACCCAAATAACGTTGCTTTCAATTTCACCACTCAGATGAAAGTTAATAAATTCATGCATGAGGAAGATGAGTTTGATGACTTATTTGTTTCAGCAGAGTTATTCTCAATAGTAAGTCATCTGGAAAAATTCAAATTGGGTGCTGAGAAAATGGACAAATTCAAATGAATAAAGGACACAGAGGTTACTAACAGTACCTCTGGATTTATTAAATACTACACCAATCATTAAGCAAGCAGAGCAAAACGAAGAGCAGGTTATAGAAAAGATTTCTGGAGAAGTTGAAACAAGTGATGACGCCAGTGAACCACTAAGAACTAATGTTCACATTGATCCCATATTGATTAAAGAATGGGAGCAATTTGATCAATAGATCGAAAGTCAGAATGATCCTCAAAACATTATCACATCAGTGCCTCCCGGAACACAACGACCCATTATTCCTAATATTGTGATTGAAGAGACACCCAACAAAGGCACAATTCAAAAAGAGATAGAAATAATCCCTGAAAATCCTTCAGGAGAGATTACATTGAACATTGAGGAAATTTCAACCTTGGATGTGTTTTATAGCCCAAAACACAAGGCTATAGTCAAGAGGTGGAGGAAGAAGAGGAAAATAGACCAAACATCATCCAAAGCTCCTCAATCTGAATTTATGAATGTCATATGGAAAGATTTAGAGGTCAATCCTTCTGAGGATTTGACCAAGTTATCTCAATTTGCAGGGGCATACACATCTGCTACAATTTAAAGTAACTGAAATTAATCATTTTATCAAAGAAAACGATCAAAAGATTAATCATCTTGAAGAACAGTCGGCAGTAAAGCATCAAAAGATTAATCAGATTGAGGAACAGTTAACAGTAGAGAAACAAAAGAGTGAGCAGCTTGAAGAACAATTAAACCTGGAAAAATAGAAAATTGACCAGCAGGCTATTCAAAGACAACAACAGCTATCTCAAGAGCTCGAGCAGCTTAAATTGACACATTAGGAAGAGATTGAATCTAAATAAGACAAAATCACACAGTTACAACTCTCTATAGAACAATTCAAAGATTATCCCAAGGTTGAAGAGTTTAAGAAGGAAGCCTTAGAGGAAAATGAGGCTTTATCTCAACAGTTGAATCTACTCTAGCAGAAAATATCTCTTATTGATCCATTATGCATCACAACGACATCACTGATTGACCAAGTAGTTAATAAATTTGAAGATGCGGATGATAAAGTCACAAATTATCTCTCCTGGCAAAGCACAGAAGATGGAAGAGTTGCTAAATTACCTAAAATTGAAGAGTCTCATAAAGAGATATTGTTTTAAGAATGGGAAACACAGTTGATAAAGGTAGAAAGAGCTACCTCCAGGGCCAGGGCTATAATGAATGATGTTATTGAGTTGGTGAATGATAAATTATATGGTGCCAATTTAATTTCTGATTGTTCCCCAGGAAATCTTCCAAAGGCGAAAGTTTTAGAGAAGCAATGGAAGCAAGATTTGGACACCAATGAGGAGTAGCTCAACAAAGTACAAAGTCTTAATTGGGATGCGCATTGGTCCTTTGTGGTCAAGCCACACAACCAACAGATGACTATCAAGTGCCTTGTTGATGCCGTTGATCGCATGATGCCCGAGCTCTCAGATGCCACATACACAGGACAATTACACTCCAGGATGAGTCATCCTCCAGAAATCCAAACCATGCTCTCGATTTGTCAGTTGAAGATACAAGAGAAAGCATAGATGCGATGAATCTCTTCAAAAGGTTATCGCGATTCTATTTTTGAAATTCAAATCCCATATTTTGATGAAGGCAGTTCCAACAACTCTCAACAATTTTTATGGATATTTTGTTTTTAATTTTACTATAAAGACCCTTTCATGTCATTTCAGAAAGGGTCCTCAATTTGTATAAAACTATACCTAAGAATTTTTCACTTCTGCACTTCCTAATTTATTTTTATAAGTCCTGGATTGAGGATCAGACTTGTTGTGAAAGAGCTTCATAAAGACTTGCATTTTTGTATCTTCTTGGAGTTTTCAGAATAAGAAGATTGAACCAGATTGCTAGTTGCATAACAAGACTCAAATGCATATGGTATTTCTATCATTGTTCTTTTTGTCTTGTTTTATGTAATTAGCATTCCATTGATTTGTTATTGTTCATATATTTTCACGTTTCAAACAACTCTGTATTATTTCACTTTTGAATGATCTAGAATTGTTATATTATATACATATGTAAACGATAAATATTAGTATGTTATGTGATATGTTTTCAAATTAATTTGTTTAATTTCTTATTCAAAGTAATCATCATTTAAATACATCTTTCTGTAGATAAGTGAATAATCTATATTATCATTTGTCTTCTAGGAATCATCAATAATCGCATTATTATGAGATCACCCGGGTTATATAGATATATCTGTATATTTTATAGCTTATAGATTAAACTACCTATCATATTTTTATACATTTAAAACACCCATTCATCAAATCATACTTTATTGCGAAACTGGTCCCATAATATCCAGTTGGAGCCACCATACCAAATGGAGAAGGAGTTGCACTAAGGTCCGGACCGGGTGGTTATCCCCCTAATGTTGGTGCTACGATTTTCAAGGCATCAATATTTTTGGCGCTAGAAGGAGGGCCTGACTGTGAATGGCGAGAAAATCTAAATCTACATGCCAATCTAAGAGTAAAACTCCCTCACCATCACCTCCAACTTCTCCTTCGCATTATAAATCTCCTATTCCTAAGCAAGAAGTTGAAAAGAAAAATACAAAACCCACCGCTGAAACCCTAAACAAGCCAGACAGTTCTTCTCCTGAACCTCCTGAAGTACAATCTTTGATTCATAAACTCCAAGGGGATTTCAATATCCCAAGAAGAGTCTGAGTTATCCCAAGGCAGTGTTACTTCCCAATATATCCCATCGCAACCGCTTACTAGGGCGAAGAGTGAAAAGCTTAGCATTCCACCAGTTGAATTCCCTCTACCATGTCGAAAAATGGCTAGAAAGACACCATCAGAATCTAACAGTGAGACTTTATCCTCATCATCATCCATTCCATCCATACCATTGCAAGGTCATACATCCGTTTCCCAACTTCAAATCATAGTCCAAATAGGTACAGGAGCTTCAACATCCTATACCCAATCACTTTCAAATGCTTCGTCACCCTCTTCTACTAATAGCTCAAAAATGGCACATAATCAACCTCAACCAAGGCCATGGACCAACCCAGGAGTTGTTAGAATGTCTGCACCTTTGACCCAATTGCTAGCACATCCTGAAAAATGGTTACCTAAATTTAATCCTAAAAATGGCCTATTAGCGGAAGAACATATAAACAATTTCATGTTATTGATTAACTTGAATGGAGTAATGGAAGAAGATGTTGTTGTTAGACTATTTCCATACACTCTACAAGGAGCAGCAGGATCATGGTACTTTTCATTACCACTAGGTTCTATCAATAGCTAGGATTCTTTCCAAGAGAAATTTCTAACTAATTTTGGAGACGATAGGTCTACAAAAACTTTGATTAATGACCTATTCAACCTAAAAGCCGAATCAAAAGAGCCCATTAAGGACTTCAACTCACACTTCAATAAGTTGTTGAATAAAATACCTGCAGCATCCAAGCCTAGTGAGGAGGTCCGAAATGAATGGTACATTTCTGCTCTGCCTTCAAACATAGCCATCTTCGTTGATAGGGCTTCCAAACCAACATTAGCAGAAAATATGAGGGAAGCAACAACTATTGAAAAACGTATCCTTGCTTTGGAAAAAAAAAATGCTCTAGAAGAAAGGAAATCCAAGAAAGTTACCTTTAGAGATGATTCAAAAAATAAAGCAACCAAGGATCCATATGACATGGAAGGCTTACAAAAAGTTCTTAAAAATATGTCTGATGAAATGGTTGAAATAAAAAAGTAGGTAGCTGAAACTTCTACGAAAAGACCATTTAGGAACTTTAAAAGAAATCAACCAACTCATCCTAAACCACCTGATGCTATATCTAATGCTGAATATGACCTAGATGATGATGAAGAAGAAGATACAGTTTTATCAGCTAAAGAAACATAAGAAGATGAAACAGTTGAATGTCATGGAATGTGGGACTTTATCCTACCCAACTCTGATAATGAAAGTGAACAGGAAGCTCTGCCAGTAAACACCAGAAGTAAAAGTATAGTAGAGCCTAATCAATCAAATCAAAAGAAGAAAAACTCAAATCCTATTACTAAAGAGAAAGTTCCTGCAAAGAAAGCTCCAATTGGGTCCCCCCACAATCAACCATCTTCATCCAACCCTCCCTAATCATCTAAAACCATAGTAGTTTCAGATTCCATGGATTATAACATAGTGGAAGATATGAAGAAGACTCGAGCAAATATTTCTCTGCATGAACTTAGCAACCTCAAGCATCAACAAAAGTTGTTTCTTAAAGAATTAAATGCAGTACCTTCTTCTCCTCTTCCAACTAGTGTATTATCAAAGGCTTCTAGAGGATCAGGTAAGCCACCATATGATAAGGTGGATGCTACCGATGCCATTTTAATTAGGGATAGATCAAATTCTCATACTCCTCCTTTTCTCTTGACTTATGAGATCTACAGTAGAAATTTGCATAACTGCTTGATTGATTCAGGGGCTTCATCAAACATAATGCCAACATCAGTTTGCTCCAAGTTAAATATTGAACCCCAGAAGCCAGCAATTCATATTGTCCAATTAGATCGAACTAAGGTTCAAGTTTTAGGAGAAATAAATTCAGTTACTATCAGATTATCTGTTGATCCCAGGGTTGTCCAAAGAATTGATATATTAATTCCTGACATCCCTGAGTTTTATGGTTTGATCCTTAGCAGAGATTGGTCTGAAAAACTTCATGGTTATATTTCAACTGATTGGTCTCACATGTGGCTTCCCTATAATGGGAAACCAAATCAAATCAGAATTGATTGCGAAAAACATTTGACTCACACAATAACTGAGTTTGAAGAAGAAAATCAACGTCTAGCCTTAAATAATAACATTCTTGGAAACTATTCGGCTGAATCATTTTTTGGGAATTTCAATGCTCAGTAATCTCCTTTTCCTGTTAATAGTGTCATATCAAAAATCGAAAATTTCTCCCGTACCCGATACTTCTAAGTGTGTTAGTGTTGTAGATGAACTTGTAGATAAACCTGTAAATAAGCCTTTATTTTGGTCTTTGTATTTTGATGGATCTAAATCTAATGACAGTGCAAGAGTAGGATGTATTTTAGTCAGTCCTAAAGGAGAAAAAACGATGTTATCACGTAGATTAGAATTTGAGTGTACCAACAATAGTGCAGAATATGAAGCATTGATTCAAGGTATCTATAAAGCAATAGGCCTGAATATCCAATATCTAAAAGTATTTGGTGATTCTGAAATTGTCATTAAATAAGTGAGAAATACTATCCATTGTCTTTCAGGGCATCTGAAACATTATCAATCACTTGTTCAAGGTCTCATAACTCATTTTCTGGCATTTGACATTTCTCTTATTCCTAGATCACAGAATGTAGCAGCGAATCTCCTGGCCAATGTTGCTTCTAAACTCCTTCCATCCGAGGATTATAGTCCAGATAGATTTTATACTGAATTAATTTTTTGGCCATCTACCCCAGATAATGTCACCAATTGGCATGTGTTCAATCATGATGAGGATATCTTAAATTTCTTGAAATCTGAAGGATCTTATGATGATCAAATTATCGATGAAAGCGATCATGATCTTCAGCAGAGACTCAATGAAAATCCTATTCCTAAATCTTTAGTCAAGCTAGAAGATCTTTATGATATTAAGGATAGATTCAAAAAGGTCACTAATGCAAAACTTCAAAGTTCAACTTTAAGGTTTGCATTAGTAAATCTCGACACTGATGCCAAACCACAAAATGTTAATCTAGGACTTGGAATTTCATCAGATGAAAGATTTGCTTTCATCAATTTATTGAAGAAATACAAAAATGTTTTTGCTTGGAATTATGAAGATTTGAAAACTTATGATACCTCTGTCATTCAACACACAATTCCAATGATCTCTGATGAGAAACTTGTACAACAGAAACTAAGGAAAAGTCACCCAAATCATGAAACTCAAATCAAAGTGGAATTGAATAAACTCCTTAAAGCCAAAATAATATTTCCTATCAGACATTCTAAATGGGTCTCAAATTTAGTACCTGTGAGGAAAAAGAATGGTGATATTAGGATTTGCATAGATTTTAGGAATCTCAACAAAGCATGTCAGAAATATAATTTTCCATTACCAACAATGGAGCAGATACTTCAATCAGTAGCTGGCTTAGAGTTAATGTCTTTTCTTGACGGTTTTTACAATCAGATCCTGGTACACCCAGACGATAGATTAAAGACTACATTCAGAACCAAATGGGGAACATATGCTTATCATAAAATGCCTTTTGGTTTGATAAATGCTGGAGCTACTTTCCAACGAGCCATGCATATAGCCTTCAAAGGTTTGTTCAATAGGATGGTTGTTGTTTACTTAGATGACATAACTGTCTATTCTAAGAAAAAGAGAAAGCATCTGCATGATTTAAAGTAGATCTTTGAATGTTGCAAAAAATATGGGATTTCCTTAAATCCCAAGAAATCATTCTTTTCTCTTAATGAAGGTAAACTTTTAGGGTTTATTGTATCCAAAAAATGACATATACATTGATCCTGACAAGATAAAAGAAATTTTTGATATCCCTTTGCCACATAATAAGAAATCTATGCAATCGTTTTTAGGACAGATAAATTTTGTGAAAAGATTTGTTCCTGATTTTTCATCATATTGTTTTACCCTAGCAATCCATGATTAAGAAAAATTCAGTCTTCAAATGGGGACATAATGAAAAATAGGCTTTTGACTCGATCAAACAAGCGATCATTAATGCTCCTGCATTGAATACTCTGAATTTTTCTAGTCATTTTATTTTGTATACTTTGGCCACTGAAACATCTTATGCTAATGTTTTAACACAAAGCAATGATCAACAAGTAGAAGCACCCATATCTTTATTTAGTTATAATTTGCAGGGTGCTGAGCTTAATTATTCCGAAGTCAAGAAACAAGCCTTCGCTATGTTTAAGTCTGTTAAACATTTTAGACCTTTCCTCTTAAAAACACATACAAAAGTGATAGTCCCATTTTCTGTAGTAAGGCAATTGCTAATTCAAAGAGAAGTAGGAGAGAAAAGAGCTAATCGGGTAACAACTTTATGTTAATATGACATTGATATTAAACCAACAAAAATTGTTAGAGGGCAAGGTTTTTGC
>APFE031247026.1:157442-184142 GCA_000404065.3 Pinus taeda | reverse complement strand
TTGCTCGTTGGAAGACCTAGCCACAGTAAATACATATACGTTGTTTGTTGAATATATATATATATATATATACGATCTTCATGAAGCACCCATCAATGAAACATAGATACACTGTTAATATAACGCAATCATGGCAGCTACACTCAAATGACTTATATCCGCTGGCAATTGAATACGCTGGGCATAGAGATTAATACGCAGGCATGGAGACTCAATCATGGGACAGTCATACGTAGTCTGTGGTGACACTCAACCCTAGCCGCAGGTCATAATAACAGATTAGACACGCTGTACTTAATGATCTTATGCACAGGTCATGGCATATCATCATATACGTTGGAAATTAACGCAGCAAAATATATTACAACATGGGTTAGTCTGACTACATATTATAAAGGTTAGACATACGCATGACAGGAGGATGCAGTCTCCGCATATCTATGAATGAAGAGACAGTCTCAGCATAATGGGTATCCTAGTGAAAATATCTGGACCTGACTTCTAGCAACCTCACTATATATTAGCAAGGTCAAGATCTCAATGAAGCAGTGATGGATGAATGAAAAAGGTATGTGTATTAACATATATATCTCTGTGTTCCTACTAGCTGGTCCTAGTGTTTATATGATGAAACCGTCATTATATGAAAGAAGAAAAGAGCACAGTGAAGATCTCAATGGATCTCATCATTGGAAGATGCAGCAGTAACAAAGGTACAAGTAAAAGTGCATCAATGATGCAACTGTGATGACAGCATGATGTATGTGATCATGAGCAGCATGATGATGCATTGTTGCAACATGATGAAGCAACGAGAAGGCAGAGGCAGTAGCATGATGGGAAGCACTATGAGATCATGTGCATGGGCAGCACAATGATACATTAGCAGGGGCAGCAACATGATGATGCACATTAGTTTGAGCAGCATTATGATGGATAAGATCATGGACATGGACAGTCGCATGGTGTAGTATGCAGTGGTGCAACTAGAGAACCAAATGCAGCACAATGATAGGTGAAGGAGTCACCTTGAGAATCAGTTGAAGCAGAATGTCTTCAACTGATCGCATCATGATACGAAATGATCTATGCTAGATCTAGATAAGTCAAAGTATTGACTTCTGTTGTAAATGTACTCTCTCTCTCTTTCTCTGCTGAACTTTGAAGATAAAAGATTTGATCAAAGGGTTTCCCCACACATTGTGGGGTTTGTCCCTGGCTCGCGCCATATCTTGTGTCCTCTTGCGTTGGCTTGTCTTCTGCAATTTATATTTATGTTCTATCTGCAGTTTATCTTAATGCTGATGGGATTGCTAACTGTGAAAATTAAATAAATTGCTCTAGCATAGAACATACCTAAATTTAACAAACTTGTTGGAAGCTTTCTTTCTTCTTTCACTTCTTCTGTAGCACCAAATACAGCCTAGTACTTCTCAAGTATTTTGCTTGCAAATCTATCTGTAGTACTTTCATTCATTCTTCAGTTTCATTTTTTCTTCAAGGTATTCACTATGGTTGTCATAATATGCCCTCCCTCTTAACTGGGGAGATATACCGTTTTCCCTCTAAACTCAACAATTTCCTTCTTTTATAGCACTGAAGAGAATACAACACTTCAAGGCTTCTAGATTTAAGACTTCTGTGGTTAATATCTTCAACCTTAGCAACCAGAGAACCCACAGTAAAAACCATATCTTGTCGACGTTTCAAATCCCAACAGGGATCCATCATCAGCACTGTTATTGAGTTTTGATAACAGAAGAGCTACAATTGTGAAAAATAAATAGTTATGAGGTAAGGTGAATTGATTTTTAAAGTCGGCTGTTATAATGATAAATATTAACCAGATATTTAAGTTTTCTATTTTAAGGGAAAAAATGAAAGTCGATTGTTCTAATGATAAATATTATCCAAATATTTAAATTTTTATTAAATAAGGTCTATTTTAATTTTAACCATATAATATTTATTTATTTATTGAATATAAATTAATACTTAATTATTATTATTTTCCACTTTAAAATATTATTATTATTATAATATTTATTATTCTTATTAATTTATTTTAAAATAAAAATATAAATATAAAAATTCTTGTAATTAAATTTATTAATAACCTAAAAAAAATTATAGAATTTTTATAATAAATAAAAAGAATAAGATAATATTAATGAATAGTAAGATTATGATTGTTATTGATATATTATTTATTAAAGGTTATTATATATAAATTATTAGTAATAAATAATAAGGTGTTTAAAAGGGGATAATTTATTAACCTTAGATTATTATTTATAGATTGGGTATTTAATTGGAATCTTTTAGGGTTAATGGATTATCTTGAATTAAGATAATATAACATAAATTATAATATCATAATTAATACTACTAAATGGTATAATTTGATAATAATAATAATAGTACATATTATAATTTTACTACTTTTAATTATAATTATAATATAGTAGATTAATAATTATATTTAAAGGGATATAATTTATACTATTAATTATATTTATAATAATTATATTTTTATTTTAAACAATCATAATTAAAACTACTTAAATGGTTTATAATTGATAATCAATAATAAAAGTACATATTATAATTTTACACTACTTAATTTTAATTAATAATACAGTAGATTAATAATTATATTTAAAGGGAACAAAAACCTAGGAAGGGAAGAAACTTAAGAGGCATTGGAGGACGTAGTTTCCCTGAGAAGAATTAATACTAGTCTTTGACTTCGGATTCTTCGGTCTTGTTTTTCTTAGGTGCAACATCATCAGCAACATTTGCATGTTCTCTCTCTCTTCTTATTTCTTGAATTTTCAGGACATTGACTTTTGTAGTGTGTTATGAATAAAATATTCATATTCATATATTAATTAAATAAAAAATATTAAATTCATAAATATTAATAATTAATAAATTACTTTAAATTAATTGCCCATTAATTATGAAAGGGCACATATGTCAAAAGACATGTTCTTTAGTCCTTGTGTCCAGTCAACACCTATAAAGGCGAACCGCTCAAGGAATTCTAAATCATCTAAGTCTTTTTGAATAATAAAAAATATTTTTTATACACAAATCTGTCTTTGCAATTGGAAATTGCTAGTGAACAAGCGTTTTCTGTTCTAGTGGTATCATAGCCACCTTGGTTCTCAGAACGCTCATGCATTGTGTCTTTCCATTACACCCTTGTGACTCTGCCATTTTTCCCTTTGCACATTGTATTCCTTCTGTCACAGCGGTTCCAACCCCATGTCTGCCCCTCATGCTTGTGCTCTAGTTTCAACCCGACCTCCCACCATCAAACTTGTGCTCGTCCGCACCTCTGTGCCGACCACAACAGATAGCCACTGTCAATCGTGCCCCCGCCTCCCACCTTCGACCTCCGATGTCGCCTTTTTCCATTGTCGTTGTTGCACAGTACGCACCTCTGTCCCGACCACAGCAGAAACCACTGTTAATCGTGCCCCCGCCTCCTACTTTCGACCTCCAATGCCGCCTTTCTCCATTGTCGTTGCTACACAATCCGCACAAGCTCTATCGTCCCTATCATCCGTTGTTCTGTGACACCAGTTTTCACAACAAAACTATGACACCCGCTCCTCGCCTTTATCTCGATCCACCCATACACTGCCATACTCTGTGAGTCGTGCCCCCTCCTTCGTCATTTACCTTCGGGCTCCATGCCACCTATCACTTTCCCAACATGTTGGTCAACCATCAGACACGACTATTACTTTCATTGGTCACGTTATTTCGGTTCACTTATAATGTATCATTGGTATAATTTGGTCACATTAACTATATCATTTGATCACATTATAATTCAATTTTAATATATATATATATATATTAAAAATATAATAATATATTAATAATTAAATTAATTAATAAAAAATAAAAATAAAAAACAAAACAAAAATTTACTAAGAAAAAGAAGAACAAAATGGGGAGTAGCAATGACCATACGAATTTACGAAAATTTCAGGAGGAACTCGATAAGATGTGACAGCGCCTTGATAATGTCAAAAAGAAGCAATAAGAACTCGCAAAAGGCCAAGATAAGATAATTATTACTGAAGACCAAATGGCAAACAATATAAAAAAATAAAGAACGTTGAGAAAAAGTTGAGCCAGTTGATGGGAGTCATCCATCTTTTAATCCTTTAATCACACAAGAATCGTCACAAAGTCCCAAGACTCCAGAAGGCAAAAAAATTTCCAAGTCAATTTTTTGTAGATGCACGAAGTCCCACAAATACTGCATATACAGTTCTGAGGAAATCAGTACTATACAAAGTTTCCTGAAAGAGATTACCAAAAAATTAAAAGGGAATTACCTAAGTATGATAGTAAAGACCATAGGGGTGCCATTGTGTGGGTAAATAAAATTGAGGCCATTTTCGAAGCAAACCCGCCAATAGGTGTGCAAGAGAAGATCATGATCACGTCTAATAACCTGGACGTTTAAGCATACAATTGGTTCCTATAGTGGTCCAACAGATGTGAGGTTCATTCGTTCAGCTGGAAAAAAATTCTGGACTCCCTACTCAAAAGGTTCCATGACGAAGAAGAAGATGATGTTTACAAAAAGTTCGTTCATCTCAAACAAAAAGGGTATGTAAGCGAGTACACCCACGAGTGGGAAGTATTAGCTATAAGACAAAGGGGGTTCTTTGACAAAGAATTGCTAAAAAAAGTATAGATGCGGGCTTTAGAGAGTATATTCGAGAAGAATTAAAACTATATATACCCAAAATCATTGAAGAAGCTAGACATGCAGCGATAATTATTGAGCTAAGTTCCATAAAACACCATATGTCAGTAATGAAAAATCAAATAACTACTCCAATGGAAAGTCAAGTCTTCTTCAGAAAACACCGGTAAATACATTCCACTCCTGATGCGCAAATGAGGAAAACAACAATCAAATTTCGAAAAGAAAAAAGATGGAAAATGCTGGACATGCTGAGATAAATATTCTCCAAGACACAGATGCACTACGCAAAAACTTTACAACTATGAAGCAGAACAAGAGGAGGAATCTTCAGATAGTAACTCCAACAAAGAAAACGAGACTCCTAATCCAAATACAGAAAAAGAAAATATGCCAAGAATTTCTCTGGCAATTATCACAGGGATAACTCAACCACAAACATTGAAACTTAAAGGACATATTAAGAAGAAGAATGTTATTGTGTTAATAGATTCAGGAAGTACACACAATTTTATAGATGTCAATGTCGCAAAAAAGCTAAACATTTTTGCCTATCCCATAGTAGATTTAAAAGTTATGGTATCAAATGGGACAAGAATAGATGGAGTAAGGAAGTGCCATAAAAATGCAATTAAATGAATACAAAATGGAGTCTAGTTTTTATACAGTTCCCTTGGGAGGTGTAGATGCAATCTTAGGAGTATAGTCGTTACAAACACTAGGGACATACTCTGCAAATCACCAAAAACAATTCATTAAGTTCAAAATGGATGGAATAAATTACAAGTTGTTTGGATTCTTAGCCCCTCCTACCCAAGTCATTTCTACTCAGCAAACGAAGAATCTTATTCGCAAGGGAGCACCGGTATTCGTTGCACAATGAAAACAGTTAGAATTGTTTGGATGACCTCTATGGCGTAGAATATTTTTCAAAACTAGATCTGAGATCAGCGTATTATCAACTTTGAGTAAGATTAGAAGGCATCGAAAAGACTGTGTTTAGAACTCATGAGGGACATTATGAGTTTAAAGTAATGCCATTTGGGCTAACAAATGCACCAACAACCTTCCAAGCAACCATGAATGAGCTCTTTCACCCATACGTACGGAAGTTCATATTGGTTTTCTTTGACGATATCCTTATCTACAATAAAACTTGGAAGGAACATCTCAAACATTTAGAAGTAGTACTTTATGTTCTAGAAAGGAGTCAATTTTATGCTAAATTATCAAAGTGTACCTTTGGACAGAAGGAAGTTGAATATTTGGGTCATATCATATCCAAGGATGGAGTCAAAGTCGACCCCAGCAAGATAAAGGCGATTAAAGAATGGCCAAAGCCCAATAATATATCAAAATTGAGAGGATTTCTAGGGTTAACTGGATATTACAAAAGATTCATAAAGAATTACGCACATTTCACTGCACCACCAACAAACTTGTTACCAATGGAATAACCAAGCAGACGAATGCTTCAAGAATCTAAAAAAGGTAATGCCCACCACACCAGTACTAGCAACTCCAAATTTCTCCAAGCCATTCATAGTCGAATGCGATGCTTCAGGGTTTGGGATTGGAGTAATATTAATGCAAGACAACCATCCTATTGCCTTCGAAAGCAGGAAGCTTAACAAACGAGAAAGCTTGAAATCAACTTATCAAAAGGAGATGCTTGCCATCATACATGCATTAACTAAATGGCGACAGTACCTGCTCAAAAGTAAGTTCTCAATTCAAACCGATCACAATAGTCTTCATTCCTATTTCAACAAAAAACATTATCTACAGAACAACAAAAATTGATGGAGAAGCTTTTTGCATTTGACCTGGAAATACTACACAAAAAACGAAAGGAAAATGTCGTCATTGATGCACTTTCACGAAATGATGATGACAACACAACATGCGCCACCTTGGTGGTTGTTCCTAATTGGTTAGACGAAATACGAGTTGAGTATGCCAAGGATTCAGATTGTTGTTCTATGATTCAAAATATCAATCAATTGCCAACTTTGAATGGAAAAATGACATATTGTGGTACAAAGGTAGAATTTATCTGACTCCATCCAAATTTAGAATTAAAAATTTAAAATAATCTCACAGTTCCCCTGCAACTGGACATGTTGGATTCTTAAAAACTTATTACAACGTCCGGCAATCATTCCACTGGAAAGGTATGGGTAAGGAAATCTAAATGTACGTCGTTGAATGTGATATTTGTCAAATAAATAAAAGTGAAAATCTTTTGACTCTTGGGTTACTACATCCGTTACATATTCCAAATCAAAAATGGGAAGAAATTTTGACGGATTCCATTGAAGGGCTACTTATGTCTGATGACAAGGACAAGATATTCGTCGTAGTAGATAGACTAACCAAATATGCCCACTTCATGGCAATCAGGAAAACTGACACAACAAAGCAAGTCTTGGAGGCTTTTTGTAAAAACATTACATGGTTTTTGGAAGGTTATTGTCAATGATGGAGACGCAAAATTTAGAGGCAAATTTTGGAATGATTTCTGCCACCAATCCGGAATATCTCTCAACATGAATTCGGCTTATCATCCTTAGACAGATGGTCAAACTGAAGTTGTAAATATATGTTTGGAAACATATCTCCGTTGTTTCGTCACCGACAAACAAAACAAATGGTCTCAATGGCTACACCTAGCAAATGGTGGTACAATACCACCTATCATACTTCAACCAAAATGACTCCCTTCCAAGCCCTATATGGCTATGAACCACCCAAGTGGAAGGATTTTTCGCTACAAAATTTTAAGGTTCAAGCAGTAAGGAAACACTTCGAAGAAAACCAAAGAATTATTAACTTGTTAAAAGATAATTTAACAATGGCACACAATAAAATGAAGCAACAAATCGACCATCACCGCACAGAAAGAGAATTCGAAGAAGGAGATTGGGTTTTCGTCAGACTTCAACCATATAAGCAATTATCATTAAAACAAGGAGGGAAAAATAAGATATCTCCCAAGTATTATGGACCATCCCAAATAATCAAAAAATTAGTGTGGCTTATGGATTGAAGCGACTAGAGAATTGCCAAATCCACAACACATTTCATATACCACGTCTCAAAAAAGTACTAGATCAAAATCAAACAACTCAAACAGAGATACCTGAAACTGACGAAGAAGGAAGGATTATATTAGAACCTGAAGGTATACTCGCCACCAGAGAAAAAGTAATACAATCCAAGACTATTAAAGAATACCTTATCAAATGGAGGAGACTATCAGAAGAAGATTCCCTATGGGAGACGAAACGTTTTCGTCAACAACACCCAACATTGCCTATGCTTTGAGGACAAAGCATTTTAAGGGAAAGACAATGTTATGAACAATATATTCATAATTATATATTAATTAAATAAATAACGTTAAATTCATAAATATTAATAATTAATAAATTAGTTAAATTAAGTTGCCCATTAATTATGAAAGGGCACAGATGTCAAAAGACATGTTCTTTAGTCCTTGTGGCCAGTCAACACCTATAGAGGTGAACCGCCCAAGGACTTGAAAATGATCTAACTATAATTGAATAATAAAATATATTGTGTATACACATAAATGTGTCTCTACAATTGGAAATTGCTAGTGAACAAGGGTTTTTTTATTCCATAGTGTACCATCTTATGACAATTGTAGCATTCAATCTTTGATAGATCAACCTGTTTCTTTGGTCCATTGAACTTCTTGTATACACCCTTCTTCTTGTGATGAGCAAAGTAGGCATTTGAAGTGTTGTTTTCTTCATCCTCCTTTTTTTCAGTTACTAATGAGATGCAGGCTTCTTCTTGACTGCATGAATTCCACATTTGTTCAAAAGTTGGCATATCCTTCCAACTGTTAATTCTCGATGCAAAAGAGCTCCATGATTTCGGTAGACCTAGAAGTGCAGCAATCACGAGTTCTTTCTCTGATACAACTTCATCAATAGCTTGGATTTCATCTCTTATCCTAGAGATCCTTACAAAATATGATGGCACAGTATCATCTTTTGTCATCTTTATTGTTCTTAGTTCATTCTTGAGACTAACTATCTGACCAATGTTCTTGATGGTAAACAAATTAGAGAGGGCTTCATACATTTCTTGTGCAGGGTCTATATTGGATATGTATGGGATTAGATTTTCCTTCACTCCATCTATTATTAGATTCATGATCAATATGTCAGTTTCCTTGTACTTTTCCTTTCCTGCATCATCCGTAGTTTTCTTAACTTTTCCTTGAGCAAAAGCCAAAACTTTATGTTTAGCAAGAATAAGATCCATCCCCTCTTCCATGCCCTATAATTGGAGGCACCTTCTAGGTTATGTTTTGTCTTCATTGAGGTTGTCAAAGACTTGATAATATCTCTTTCACTTGTTTTAGATAATAGGCTTTTCTTCTTTTATGATCCTTCCTTTGTTCCTTCCTCCTAAACCCTTCTGGCTACTGCCTCTGGAAAATCAATCATTGTGTGTGTGTTCTCTATCTACCCATCAATTTCTTCTAATAATCTTATGTTGGACCTCCGACGGCCAAGATTAAAACTTAATCAAGGGCTAAGATCATATCAAAGTCAATCTGTGTGAGTTTCTAGATGATTCACACCTTATCTCAATTAATTCTGATTAATTAACCAGTTTTCCTAAGTTTAGATTTAGGAATTATTAATAATAGGCTAATAATCTAATCGAGAGACTTCTAAATGGAATTTCCAAAAATGATTTCTAGGTTATGGAGAATGCATGTGTTTTAGCCTCTCCACAAAGTTTTGAGACTAGAACACCTTTGATGCTTCAAAAACTAACACTGGGCAACTGAGTATGAGCACTAGTGTGTTCTACATCTACTCGTCGACCTCTTGTTATAATCTCCAATTGGGACTCCAACAGCCATGATTAAAACTTAATCGATGGTTGAAATCATCTCCAAGTCGATTTGTGTGAGTTTCTAGATGATTCACACCTTTATCAATTAATTCCTATTAATTAACCACTTTTCCTAAGTTGGACTTAGGAAATTTTTAATTATTTCCAATTAATATAATTGAGTCATCTCTATGTGGAATTTTCATAAATGATTTATGGGTTATAGAGAACTCGTGTTTTAGCCTCTCCACAAAGTTTTGAGACAAGAACACCAATTGATGCTACAAAAACTAACAAAACAATATACAACGGTAAATCTACTAATACACAAAATGTAGATAATTTTTTACAATTTTACAATAACCCAACTTTGTTATATTAGCAAATTGATAATACAATGGTCTAGGGCTCGCGTACCAAGGATAATGGCCCTCATACATCCACTAGTACAAGAACAAGATACACTGGCAGTCTAGGTGATGTAGTGCATAATCATAACTGCTTTGTTGTATCCTGAACACAGCACTAGTCCTTCTGCTCCCAATCTGCAGCACTGCCTCTATCAATGGTCTTGGTCCTTTAGGTCACTGACCTCGACTCTCCAATCTACCCACTAATTGATCATAAGTCCATCTACAACCAACACATAAGGCCTTCACGCTCACTAGTTGCTCCTTAGTCCTTCAAGGACACAACACTTTGCAACTCCTCACCCACTGTTGCTCCTCAACTACTTATTGACTTCTTCCCACTCTTATCTTTTTGCACTGCTCCAATGAAGACAAACATAGGGCAAGAGAGCTACCACCTATCACTGCTAAAAGTCCTTCTCCAACAATGAACTTGAGCTACAAACTGCTCCTCTATGACCTCCTTTAGTCCTTCAAAGATTAGTCAAGCTCATTAATTCTGCCACTCCTAGCAGACCTAGTGTCCTTCCTAGTTTTGCACTTAGGGCCCACGAGGATCACTTTCTCGTTGCCCTCCAACAGTCCACAAGTGTCCTTCATAAATCTGTCCAACCTAGACACATCCTTCTAGCAACAATTCAGCAGGAAAACATAAACATACCTTCACTTCTGAAATGGTGCAACTGTTGTAAGTATGCAACCTAGTTAGGGCATGATCACAATCCACATCAGCCCTCTCAAACTCCTTCGACAGTCCCTCCTACAGCTGCAGCTTGTCTCCCTCCTTAAGTTGCTTGCGTTTGTTAGTGTCTAGGCTCCTTCCAGCACTTGATTAGCCCCTACAGCCGCTTCTAACCTTCAACCACAAGGCCCAGCCCTCTCCCAAACAAACACGGACCTGCAGCTTAAGTTCTGAGGTCAAAACCACACTCAATCAACACCAAAACCAGCCTAGAAATTGTCATACAAACTCGACCCTACTCTAGATCAATACGGCCCTCAAACAGTCATAAAGAGAGACAAAAGTAGCCTCCTCCTTCACAGAGGTCTGCCTAGATCTGTGGCCCAAAAGAAATACAAAATCACAAGAATGTGCTCATCCTCTCCTTCACTTGGTCTCCTAGGGCTGCAGCCTATTTCAGATGCTTTCCTTATGAACTTGTTGTTCTTGGATGTGAGAATTAGCCTCCAACTCACTCTTATTTATATGCATCTCACGTGAGCTCTAAAGAGTTGTCAAGAGGGCTAAACTAACCCTACCCGACCTTAACTTCTCTTGTGCAAACCCATCAGCATACAAATAAAATCATAACTCTCTTTGTTGACCTCCGATTTTGATGATTTTCAAGGCCCTTAGTTCATCTTAGGGTCCTCTATCATCTCCATAAATCAAATCCCTGAAATTCCTTATGGTTTGACACCCACCAGCTTAGGTACAAAGCCCACACCTTGGGTTCTAAGTCCACAAAGCATATTTGTGGAGCTCCTTCCTCTAAACCCTGAACCCTAGGGCTTGGAGTACCTCCCAGGTTATCAATCTCAACAAGAATGAAAGGCTTTCCACTACTAACATTGTCTCCAAGAATAAATTGTCCAACCCCATCTTTGCTTCTCGACTCTCTCTCTCTCTCTCTCTATATATATATATATATATATATATCAAGCCACCCTAACAGCTGAAAAAGAAGGAAATAAAATAGATCAAGGAAAAATCTTTGCATGCAAGCTAAGCATGATGCCCTTGCTTTTGGAATAGTTTCCCCCTTCCTATTTGAGCATCTTTTCTTTGCTATCAGCATGGCTTTCCTTGCTACATTTAGAGAACATTTTTGTTGTTTGTCTTCACCAAGTTGAACAGCTTCCCTGGGTCGAATTTTCCTTTCCACTGTAAATTATTGTTTGAAAGGCCTCTCTCTTGGGAGACTACTCGGAACAACCTCTCCCTTGACGTTAGACCTTTCTTAAACCCACATTCGAAAACTTTCACTTGAAGGCCGAAAATTAACATTGGTCTCAAGGGGATGTCCCGAATAAATGTATATAGCTATCATACTAAGATTTCTGCACACATCCGAAAGACAATGAACACACTAAAAACTCACTCTGAGCTTGTCGGAAAATAGTCAAAAGCAAGGGAAAATTCAAACAATAGTTTTTAAATGGTATAGATCAGATTCTAAAGGATGCTTAAGACAATGAAAATAAATTATTAATGCATGAAAGAAAATGCACTTTAGGTGAAGGAAATTCAAATTAAATGCAGAAAACGACACTACACAGTGAAAGAATGAAAGGCTTTCCACTACTAACACTGTCCATAAGAGTGAACTGTCCAATCCCATCTTTGCTTCTCAACTATATATATATAGCAAGCCACCCTAACAGATGAAAAAGAAGGAAATAAAATAGATTAAGGCAAAAGCTCTGCATGCAAGCTAAAAATGACACCCTTGCTTTTGGAATAGTTTTTCCCCTTCCTATTTGAGCATCTTTTCTTTGCTATCAGCATGGCTTTCCTTGTTGCATTTCGAGAGCATTTTTGTCGTTTGTCTTCACCGAGTTGACCAGCTTCCCTCAGTCGAATTTTCCTTTCCACTGTAAATTATTGTTTGAAAGGCCTCTCTTTTGCTAGGCTACTCAAAACAACCTCTCACTTGACGTTAGACCTTTCTTTAACCCACATTCCAAAACTTTCACTTGAAGGCTAAAAATTAAACTGCCTAGCAATTTATCTTTGAGGCTGCCAACTGTGTGGGTGTTTTACTCACAGAAAACAGCTTGCTAAATTGAGCTACCAATGTGGACTTAGAACAGGACATACAAAGGAAATCAACTTTGTATTCATTACAATTGTTTATATGCTGCCTTTCCTCATTTAAGCTTGCCACTTAACAACGTTTTTAGACATACAATGAGAACATATACTAGAAATCTTTGTCTTGTAACTAATATGCTGATCCCTATGGCAATCAAGACCTTCTCTCACCTATTCAAGAGTTTGTGTACATACCTCACCCTAGTGTATCTCAACAAAGAAATAGAGATCTGTACACAAATAGTTTCCTTTATCCAACATTGTCTCTACAATTATCATTTCCTTCCTCAAACTATGCAACTGCATGTAGATTTGAAAATCGTAATTTTACTTGAAATAAAGAGTCACCGAAATAACTAGCCCATCAAATTGCTATTTGAGAATTTGATTTCAAAACCACTTTTTGCACTAATTTATATTTAGTGAGGTCAACTTACAAATTCTAGATTGACTCACTATTATTTTCATGCTTTTTATTGCATAGATAAAGCCTCACATCAGATTTTATGGATTAGTTAAAATAGGAAAGGCTGCCACACGTGTAAACTTGAGTCAATCATTTTCTGTTTAACCAGATTATCATGAAAATTTTGCTTCTAAGGTGGCCATGGTATGTACAAGTGACCACTCCGAATTTTGGGTTTCTAAATTTTGGATTTATATTCTCATGCTACTTGGATAAGTTCCCTTTGCTTTAATTTTAATTAGTTAAATAAACATGGGAAACTCAACATACTTACCAATCAAGAATGACAAGGTCAACTATTTTGTGGCCTCCACCACCTATCTACCACATCTCACTCTTAATGGCTATCCACCTGTTTACTCTCCATTTTAGCTCAAGATTCTTCATCCACTAGGAACTCAAAATGCACCAACACTACCTACCTGGAACAACGACATTCAACTTGTACATGCCATACATAGAAACTGCTACTTATAGACATGCCAAAAAAGAAAATAAGCCTGAAAAAAACACAAGCAAAAAAGTGGTGAAGCTAATTGTTGACTTTCCACAAAAATTCTGCAACTGCTATGATGAACAATCTGAAACTAATTTCTTTTCACCAAGACACAGAATTTCTCAACAATAGATAAGCAGCGGAATAAAATGCAGAGATAAAGAACACAGTCACACGAAAGGCACAAAATTTTTCTTGGGAAAACCAACTTCATGCTGTAGAATTTTATTGATAGAGTTCTAAGCAATCAGATTTCTTACAAGGCAAATCGTGACCCTGAGAACACACTTTTTCTCTGCTATACTAGCTGGACACACCCTGCAACCTATCAGCCTCTGCTCCTACTTGCTTGCAGCCTGCCTGGCCCTTTTCCCTGGCACAGGAGATCTCCTATTTCCTAGCGCAGTTTTGGCCCCTATTATTTAGGAAAAACCTCCTAAATCCTCGCACAAATCTGACAGCAAGAAGTCTCCCTATCACAGCGTAGTGGCTTCTCCAAAGTACACACTCTCAACAAGATTTCTCACACACACAACCTCGCGCATACAAGAACGAACAAATCTGTGCCTTTATCCTTCCTTTATAGGCTTGATCCATGCTAAATTGGCGCGTACAAATTTAGAACAGCAGTTGTGATTAACTTGTTAACTAAGTTTAACTTGTTTCTAACTTGACTTGTTTGACTTGTAATTTGTCTCTAACTTGACTTGTTAACTTGTCTCTAACTCGTCCTTGCCTCAATTAGAAACTGAAGCTCCCATCTCGTTTTATCTAAATTTATAATTGCCAATCGATATGTAGTCAAACTGAAGGAAGGATCCTCATAACCGGTCCTCCAACTCTACACACAAATTCTCCAACTCCATGAACTCGTCCATGGTGAAAGGAAAGAAACTCGGCCTTTTTGTCTAAGGCACAAACTAGAGAAGACCTTCTCCCACTACATTTTTTCAACACTAATCATGACTAGATGGAGTGTTAACCCATCTTTCGACAAAAAAGAAAAGAGCAGAGTAAAAAAGTAAATAAAAATTATCATCTCACATGCGAGTGAAAGCAGCCTCGTTGAACTCATTTTTTAAGGAGGATAAAAAAATATATACCCATTTGTCTAATGCATGCCCCAGATCTCCAAAAACTGTGAACAAGCAAACTCCCAAAAATAATAATTTTATGGAATCTAATGAAACTGAGTTTGGGAGGAGCCATAATCAATGCCAATGTTTGGATGCATCTAAAATAAGACTAGTGTGATGGAATTTCACTCGATGTTAAGTTTTAACCCTCCAATTTCACAAGTGCTATTGGGGGTTAACAAATGCACACGGATCATTTTCTAGCCAAAGTATTTTTATAGGAAATTTCACTAATTTCCTTAAAAATTTCATGCTTATTATCATCTCTTTAGATTGCAATGTATTAATCTCATCCTTTTCAATGCCATGCAGGTCTAGCAACATTTTCCCTTGTCTTTGGCATTCCCCTGACAGTGTGCCTATAGTGACATATTTATTACCATTTTAAGATACGAAGGCAACCTCACAAGTGAAAACTTAAGTGCCATAATTAATATAGGTTTACATTTGAGCCCTTGAGTCTTGCCAACTCAAAATCAAAATCTATGATCTACTCCTACACTTATTTGATGTTTGGCAGCATTGAAAAGAATTGTGGATTTCAAGCTTTCAATGATTTTAATTTATACAAAAAATAATTGTTCAACATTTTACATAAATATTGAACCTAAAGAATTTCTCTCACCTAAATAGGACAGTGACTAGAATTTGAGAGGTTGTTGCTTTTTAATAAGGTAAGGTCACTGCAACAACCTAAATTCTCTTGAAAGTGTTAGCTTTCTAATACTCAGCTGCTATTTTTTTTTTTAAATTGCGATGAAGAAACAGAAAACTGAACTCCAAACATTTTTTCTAAATATGTTGAGTATTCTAACAAATAACAGTAGTGGAAAATAAATTCACAAAGATGCAAGCACACAATAAACAATACACCAGAATTTACCCAAGAAACCCCAACTGGGGAAAACTTGCCAAGTTGTGTGTTTTCATCAATCAGCTCAGCAAAATCTCAGAAACTTATTACAAGGTACTGGGAAAATTCTCTCACAATTTACTGATCCTCAACACACTGATCTGCACACCCTTGATCAACTCGGCCTCTCTCATACACAATGGTATGGACTGTACAGGCTAAGACTGCCTCTTTGCGCAAGCCAACTCGGCCCTAGAAGTGATGCACTTTGGCTCTAGAAATCTCTTGAGGCTATTTGACCTCTTTCTCTATCTTCACGAGCTAAACTAGAAACTCTTTTGTTGAGTTCAAACACACGCATTTCTCTAGTGCATAATCACGTGATTAACAACTCTGTGCCCTTCCTCTTTATAGAATCACACTAGCTCCTCAACTCAAGCGAACTGGCTCCTTGAACTCAAGCCAAACTGTGGCTCCTTGAACTCAAGCCAAACTGCCTCATTAAACTCAAGTCGAACTGAGATTAAATCTCCATGCATGGCTGAGTTCAGTGAGGCAGTTCCACTTGAGTTCAAGGAGCCACAGTTTGGCTTGAGTTCAAGGAGCCAGTTCACTTGAGTTGAAGAACCTAGTGTCCTTGTGGAAGCCACTAGCCCTAGAGGGCCTATTTGCTGCAGCAACTGGGGTTTTCTTAAGTGTTTAACATATGAAGTGGTTTTGAAGGTGGTGTCCTTGAGGTTAGGGTCATTTTTGATCTTGAATTTAGCAATTTTTGCTTGCAGAAGACTAGTCACAAAGGGTTGGAGGCCTGTGAGGCCTAGCCGCAGCACTAAGAGGCCTTTTCAAGCCTGGTCGTGGGGTTTTGTGGGGCTTAAGGCTTAGCCGCAGCCTTATCTTGGCCTACTAGGCCTAACCGCAGGCCTAGAGGGACCTAATAGTATCACTGCAATTGATTTTTGGGCTATTAATTTGTTTTGCAGGCCTAACATCATTTTTTGCAACGGATTTGAGGTTGTTTCATTAAATATTTGCCATTGATCCATAAAGGTTTGAGTTTTTCTTGGGTAATCATTGTTTTTGCAGGGCTACAATCCATTTGGAAGAAGTTTTGTGGGCTCAAATTAGGTTTTAGACCTAGCCGTAGGCATAAAAGTCCACTTTCACCTAGCCACAGGGGTATCAAGGGCTTCTAGCCCTCGCTGCATACATTTGAAGGCCTCTTCCCTTGATTTCAAGCTAATCATTTGTGTTGCAGGTGTATGAGGGCTTAGACAAAGTCAAAACATCACTATTTTGGTGCCTCAACAAGCCAAAATTGCCATCAAAGGAAGGTTGTTAGGCCTTAAGGGTTTGATCTCTCTAGCCTTTCCTCTTTTCTTGACTGTCACATTAATAACCAGATCTGAAGTTAATCGTAACAGTGGTGTGATCTCTAACATATAAGCCTAAATAAACCCTAAGATCATCACGCATTAACTTCTAAGGCTAATCATTGTGTTAGTTCTCGTGTCCTCTCACATTGGTATCTTTCTTGAGGTCTGATCTTAATTTTCAGAGGTCCGATATAAAGATTGCAGTGGCATAATATCTTTAAGAAGATCCTAAAAATTAATCCTAATAAGCCTAAGAACCTAAAGGATTAACTCTTATCAAGTAAAGGCTTATTCATCATTGTTATTGCTTTGTTTACAAGTGATTATTGGGACTGTCTTCACAATATTAAGTGGGTTGATCCGATTTATATTGAAGTTTGGTGTGTTTTCCTTGTGGTCATTGAATGATAAGAGCATTGGTGTATTGGTTTCTCTTTTGATAAATTAGTGCATCTTGCTTTCTAGCTCTTTGCATTCTTGCATCATTGCATTGTGCATTTGTTAGTCTCTTCATACATTGTGATTCACCGTTAGCAATCTCATTGTTCTATGGATGCTTTTTGCTATTGTGTCTAAAGAACATTGAAGTTCCTCTTGTTCCTAATTGTCTCACATCATAAGTATAAGAAACTTATCTAATTGACACATCTAATAAGCATATTGAGTAATAAGTATTGCTAATTTTGTTTCATTGAGATAAAGCGTTCTCTAAAGTGCTTCATTCATTTGCTATTGTCATCTTGTAATCTTGTGTTCAAGGATAACATTTTGAGCATATAAGTGGTTTAATATTGTCATATTGGAGCATTTAATATATTTGTAATCTCACTGAAGCAATCAATCATTTGCATCTTCATTCTAAGTTAGAAGTGCATATTTAAAAGTTACCTCCAAGCATAAGCTTGGTTGTAAAAAAGATAGGACCACCTTCAAACAATTTGAGAAGTCTAGGACCCTCATCCATAGTTAACACAGGTGACCTTGCAGTCCTCTTGTGGGCAATCCCTTGTAGGAATGGAGGCACTTGGGTGGTTATGACTCCAAGGGACTCGGGAGGTATCATTAATGATGCCTAAGCCTCCTTCCTGTGGAATTCTCTCTACAACTTGCATTCGATACTAGCTTCAAAATAATTGAGAGGAAGGATTCACCTAGACTAGGCATCTAATTAAAATTTACCAAGATCCTGCATCACACATTAGATTAGGTCCTGCAGTTCATTTAGGATAGACTTTGCATCTTGCAGCAACTGTTCATCCAATAACTTGAAGTATTAATATCTATTGTGCAAGTAATTAATTGAAAAGCATTAGTTTGTCACTCATATCTTAAAGAAATCCAATCTTCTTGTGTTTAATAAACTCACTTGTCACTTAATTTTAATTCAAGTTGCTAGGCCATTCAGTTGTATCTCCTGGACTTGTTGGTTCTCAATGAGTCTTTCGTCATCTCATCCATAGGGCCTACCCCCCTTAGCCTACATTTAGGAGATAGCTTAAACAAAGAGGGCAAGGATCAGAGTGACAGCCTGCCCTGAGCGATGTCGCATAAGGTGTAATTTTCGGACAACAACACATCACACCAATCTCTGCAACATTCTCAATTATGGAAGGTACCTTTATCCGCTATCATAATGGAAGATCTTTCATCATCTACAAACCTTCAAAAGCAAGTACAACCAAATACAAATCGAAGCATGAAATTATGTCAATACAATGGAATCATTTGGACTTCAGACATCAAATACCTAGTTAGGTTCATAACTAATAAGAGACACATTTATTTGCATGCTAGATTTCAACTTCTTACTAGGGTTTTGTCACAAGCCCTAGATTCCATTTCGAGATACAAGACCTTAGATAGCAAATCAAATAATAATCCAATCATAGAACTATGTATCTAAGGTTTTACTAAATATATTCTATGATAGACTCTACTAGAGCTTGATGCAAACTCTAGATTTTCATCATCAAAATATAATATCACCAAGTCCTAAAATATCAATCTTCACTAGGGTATTCTAGAATTCATAAACATAATTACCAACAAATAGGTCAGCATCCTTGCAGGTACACATTAATATCTACTAGATATACCCAAGATCAATACAACAATTTTGACAAGACTAGGGTTTCAATTAAACAGACGAATATACACATGGAGTTTCATTCCTAGGATTTTACTATGACTATTAAAATGGTTTAGCTTATAAGCCCTAATTTCCCAAACCCCAAAGATCTAGGGTTTTAATTAAACATTAACAGCAAACCCTAAAGGACTAGGGTTTCTATAACAATACCAAGACTCTAAACATCAAGAGAATAGGATTTCTACACTTCATCATCAAACCTAAGTAGGCTAGGGTTTTATAGACATACCCTTAGGTTAGGGTTTTATAGAGAACCTTCTAGGGTTCCATACGAATGATCAAAATATAATGAGGGTAGATTCAATTTAATGATTAATCACCCAATCAAGAATCTCTTATGATTCAAAACCATAGACATAACAGTGTTAGTAATGTAGAGCAAAGTTTAAAAGAAGAATGATCGTACCTTTATGTGAAGAGAACTTTGTAACAAAGCTTATAGGCTAAGACATACCTTGGGTTGTTTCTTAACAAACCTTGTAGGACAACAATGCTTGAAGGGCTTCAATAGAACTTCTTTCATGCTTCAATTCTATTTTTTGAGGTTTCCTTCACAGCCTTTGTGCATTCTGCAAGCTTTTCCTACCAAGGAAAGTCATGAAGAACAAGTTATTAGCATATAATACAAACCTTAATGTGAGGAAGAAGCTAAATATGAAAAGATGAAACAAGGAACATGGTACTTATATTTTGGTAAATGATGGAAGCTCCCTCTTAATCCAATCATTGAGGGATACCCTACAACTTATAAAAATAATTCAAAAATGTCTTAACACAACATGTTAGACCTACAAATTTTTAGAAATCCAAACATAAAGGAAGTTCAAAACTTAGAATAGAAGACCAAGGGAGGATATGTGAAAGGAGGACTTAGTAGTATAAGTCCCTGACTTCCGATTCTTCTTCAGTCTTGTTCTTCTTAAATGAAGCTTCATCAATGGCATTAGCTTGATCTCTATTTCTCTTCTTATTTCTTGGATTCTCAAGACAATGACTTTTGTAATGTCCCATCTTGTGACAATTGTAACATTCAACCTTGGATGGGTCCATTTTCTTCTTTGGTCGTTTGAACTTCTTGAAAGTTCCCTTCTTCTTGCGATGAGAAGAATAAGCATTCGAGGTGTTTTCTTCTTCATCCTCCTTGTTGTTTACCATCGATATTTTGGCTCCGAGTTGCGGGGAAGCACCCCCCCTTCGATCCCGCTCCCAATCCGTGCTCTAGTCAAGAGCGCGCTCCCTAAATTGCTCCCGAAGAGCACACTTCCAACCCAAAAAAATCGCTCCCTAGCTTTTTTGGGATCAATGGAAAGAGTGTCAGTCTCGTCGCTCCAGGAGCGATTTTTCCAACCAGGGGAGCGATCGCTCCCAACCGGCGGAGAGCGACGCCCACGTGGCCGAGAGAGAGGTGACGACGGCGTGGAGAGAGGGAAGGGGAGGGGGGGCATAAATAAAGCTTCTCCCCTCTCATTATTCACTTCATCCTAAGTGAGAGAGATCTCTTCAATATCTGACTGCTCTAGCCTCTGACACTCTGATCTCTAGCCTCTGTTACTCTGATCTCTCACTGCATCAACCGCCACTGATTCCTCCTGCTACTATGTAGTTTGGGCTCCCGTAGCAAGGTACGATCCATGAGATAAAACCTCTCAATAGACCCTACCCAATTTCATCCCTCTTGGGACTATCACTTCACATCACCCCACCTCACACTTGGAGGTATGGCTGCATGCGCTCCCTCTACCCACTTGGCTCGAAATTTCTCCCTATTGGAGGTCTCTGCATGAGTGGATACCTCCACTCGGTCTCCTCTTTGCTTCTCCAATTGTGGCTGCTCCACAATTGTCTGAGTCTGCTTTTGAGGCTGCTTCTTCTCTAATTGAGTGGATCTCTCCACTCAGTCTCCTCTTTGCTACTCTAATTGTGGTTGCTCCACAAGTTCCAGAAGCTACTTCTAAGGCTTCTTATGGGGCAGCATGTTGAGAGGTAATTCACTCTCCCTCTCAACCACCAACTCTCTAACCTTTGCCTTGCTCCTCAAGGCTTTGCATGCATCTTGTACCTCAAGACCATACAGGTTCTTGGCTCAGACACCAATCTGTTTCACCTGTCCCGTGGCAATGTGTCAAAGGAAAACCTTTCCCTTACTAAAAATCACATCATAGCCACAGTCTTCCAATATCACGACTGAAACAAGATTCTTTTTTAGTCCTGGAACATATATCACATCTGTGATCCTGAGACGGAAGCCAGACTCCCTCTGAAAGGTAACCGTACCGATCCCGATAACTCTATACCTCCTGTCGTCTCCAAACTCTATGCTCTGCTTGAGGTCTTTCTCCTCAAAATCACTAAAGAGATCTTTTTCCCCGTCATATGGAACGAGGCACCACTGTCAAGATAACATACGTGTCCCATTACAGTGTTGGCCATGCATGCAATGAAAGTGAAATCAAGTTCGAATTGTGAAGCTAGAGCTTCACTTGCTACAGCTACTGCAAGCTCCTTCTTGCTTGCTTTCTTCTGTGGGCAATTCGTGGCATAGTGCCTGTGCTCGTGACAGTGAAAACACTTGACTTTCGACAAGTCCATCTTCTTGTCGCCCGCCTCGCCTTAGGACTTCTTTCCCTTGCCCTTCTTTGCCTTACTCGCTAAGGCAAAATCCTCTTCCACTTCCTTGGGAGAGGTCCCATCTCTAGTGTTCAGTCGAAACTCCTCTTGTACCAAATCTAACCACAGTCATTCCCAATCTGGCAGCTTCTCCCTCCCATTGACAGAGTCCTAATAACTATGCCAACACTTGGGAAGTCCTAAAAGAGCTAGCCCATCATCCTCAGCAACAGTGATTCCAACATTTCCAAGCTTATCTCAACAATGAGTGAACTTGGTCAAGTAATTTGGAATTGAGTCGCCCGCCTCCATCTTGATTTTTCAAAGTTTATCTTTTAGTGCCAACTTCCTATAGTCATTGTTGCTCTGGAAAAGGTTTGTCAATGCTTTCCACATAACATATGGAGTCTCCTTCCCATGAAGACTCAAGACAATGTGGTCTCGAACTCCCTCAAGGATTATCCGCCTCGCCCTTGCCACATCCTTCTCCCATTTGGCCAGATCTTTTGCATTGGATGTTGGTGGCTTAGGAATGTATTGATCAATGGTTCCTTCAAGCCATTATCCTCCAACACAACCTCCATCATGTCCTTCCAAGCTATGTAATTCAAGCTACCATCCAAGGCATACTCGAGCCGCAAACCGTAGAATGCCATCTGCCGATCCTGAAGTATGTATTGCAAATTCGAATTTCACCTATAACCCTGAACTCAAAAACTTTGAAATCTCCTCTATTGTACTGCAATCAGCTCTGATACCATGTAGATTTTCCTGTAGATTCACAAGCTCATGCAATTTACTAAAGCACAAGACAAGAATCTACTTCTACTTTCAACCAGCGGAAGCCAATAAAGGTCGATGAAAACAGTAATTGACAAGAGGAAGATGCACATGACACAATATGTATCCGGGGAAAGTCACAGCTCAAAACCCTACTATCTATATTGCATTAATTAGAAATCCAAGATGAGAATACAAGGCTTGTTCTCACAAGAACAATCCCAGCACAAGTATACTCAACTGTCAGCTCACAAAGCTAGCTCAAGCCAAATCCTTATAGCCTATTCTGCAGCTCTCCAAGCTCTTATTTCCTTGCGCAATTCCTAGGATGAATATCCCATATTTAAAGGGAATTCATTCCAAAACTACGCAACCCTAATTAGGTCCTCTTCTTGATTGCATGAATGATATTTACAACTCGGGAGATCATACAACTGATAATACACTGTCCCTGCACTCTAGTCTCAACTAGGTGTTCCTCTGAACTGACATGCATGAGTTTCTCATGAGTGAATCTTCAGTTAGCTGGAGTAGCACCTGAGGATGCACCAATGCACCAACTCACTACTAATCCTCTACTAGTTCCACAAACAGTTAGAACTAGTTTAACTGACTCTAACTCAGTCAAACTGAGTTATCTAATTACAACTCAAATAAACTCAATCCGGCCCCCTAAAACTTAGGGATCACACTTACATGACTCTAGATAGACTTCCAACTCGAATTTCCTAAGCTAACTAAGTCAACTTAACTTAGTTAACTATTACAAGCTACTACAAGAAAAAAATTACAATTTAATTCAAGGACAAATTAAATTGGAATTTCTAAATGTTATTTTTAACATTTCTTCTTGTTATTTTCAGCATGAATCATGTTAAAAGGTTAAGTATTGAGTCAAATGTAATTTATGTATCATCCACATCAAGTCAGCCTAAGGACACTAATTCGACCTCACATGGAGCCTGTAAATACAAGCAAGTTGAATTCATCTGGATCACTTCAACTCAAGCAAGTTCGATATCTCTAAGGAAGTTGCGAAGTGCGAAGTTTAAAGCCGGGAAGCCAAAGGAAGTGCAAGTTGGGTGGACTCTAAGAAGAAGAAGAAGAAAAACGAAATTGTGGTGCCTCTCTCTCTCTACTTCGTGCCCTAGATTGGGAGATCGAAGTCTTGCAAGTTTTTCACTAATGTCGGACGTTGCTACCAAGTCGAAGTTGTTGGAAAGGATGGCAAAGATCTTGGAGGCTGACTTGGTGTGGAGGGAAGGTTTGGTCTTTGTCTAGGGTGAAGAGTCTCAAAGAATAGTGAAATGAAACAATTTCTTGATTGGGTTTTCACCTCGAGGGGGGTTTTTCCCCAGTATAGCGCCTACATCTGGTGTCCATTGTTTTATGTGTTATTGCTTTGGTAATTACTTGATGAAATAAAGAAAGAAGATATAAAGAATCGTAATAACAAATCAAGAACATCACAAGTAATTATCAAGTATAAGAAAATATTTATGCCTTTCTGATTTTCTAACATGGGGGCTTACTTCAAGCCATACAATGCCTTCTTCAACCTGCAAACATGTGTCTTTCGATTCTTTATTTCAAATCCTTATGGCTTCTCAACGTAAACTTCTTCCTGTAATATGCCATGAAGGAATGTCGTATCCATCTGGTGAAAGGTCCGTCCTTGACTTGCAGCAAGGGAAACTATTGAATGAATGGTGGTATATCGGGCCACAGGAGCAAAAACGTCATCATAATCTTCTCCCTCTTTTTGGGAGAATCCTCTTGCCACGAACCTTGCCTTATATTTTTCAATGCTTCCATCAGCTCCATGTTTGATATTGAATAGCCATTTCGAAGACACGACAAATTTTCCTTCGGATCAACATCCCACACATCATTCTTCATAATTGATTTGTATTCTTCATCCATGGCATCCTTCTAGACTTGTTCTTTCACGACTTCTTCAAAGGCGTGAGGCTTAGCTTGAATCATATTACTCATTACTACATCATATACCCGATACCTACATAGCTTCTTGCTTTCTCTAAAGGTTCCACGAGCAACAACATCTCTTTCGACATCTTGTAATGTGTCACGAAGCCAAAGTGGCCTCTTCTTGGTAGGGGGATCACATGTAGGAGGATATAAGGGGTCTATGGGCTCCATGGGATCATCAACAATGTCTCTCTCGGATTTTGGTACAAAAGAACCTTCTAGAATATCTATATCATCACTTTCCTTCTTAGGAGGAGGAGGCCGAGGAAGGTCCCTTCCTTTTCCACGAGAAGCATCTTCATCGAATGTTACATCCTTGCTAATTCCAATCTTCCTTTGACCATAAATATATATTCTAAATGATTTGGAATCTTCATAATACCCAACAAACGTACCTTTTCTTCCAGTGGCTTCCAGCGTGTTTCTTTTGTCTTTCACCACATGGAAATATATGGGGCAGCCAAATATAAAGAGATGACCAATGTCGAGCATGACACTTGTGAATACTTCTTCAAGAGTCTTGTTGTCCAGTGCTTGATGAGGAACCCTGCTTTGAACATATACCGACGTATTTGTTGCTTCACCCCAAAGGAACTTCGGCAGTGTTTGATCATGGAGCATGGCTCGAGCAGCGTCTGCAATAGACCTGTTCTTTCTCTCAACCACTCCATTTTGATCGGGATTATAAGCCACAATAGTCTCCTTTTTGATACCTTCCTTCTTGCAAAAATCTTCGAATTCATTTGAAATGTACTCTCCACCATTGTCAGACCTAAAGACCTTAATTTTCCTCCATATTTGATTTTCGATCAAAGCCTTGAAGTCTTTGAACATATCGAAGGTCTCATCCTTATGCTTCAAGTAATAAATCCATGTCTTCCTTGAGAAACCATTGATGAAGCTTATGTAGTAGAGATGCCGACCAAGACAATGTGTGGGCATTGGTCCACATATGTCAGAATGAATCAATTGGAGGATGTCATTAGTCTTATTCTTATTAGAGGCGAATGGTCCCCTTGTCTTCTTTCCACTGGCACATCCTAGACATACGCCATGTTGAGGCTGAACATCAGGGATCCTAGAGACCAACTTCTTCAATTTCAGAAGAGCTTCATAATGTAGGTGAGCCAATCTTCGATGCCAAAGTTCACTTTGATTATTAGTGTCGTGGACCATTGCTAGGAGGGGTCTTCTTGTGACTCTATAAAGTCCTTCAAATCTAGATCCTAATGTGAAAGCACCTCTCATAGGGGATCCCATAGGCCAGTAAGTACTTTTCCTATGATGAAGGCAACCCTCATTCCTTTGTCCTCCAAGGCAGATACAAATACTAAATTCTTCTTCAAACCCGACACATACATCACACCTTGGAGCAAACTAGATTCCCTAGAGTCCAAATGAAATTTAACAGAACCAAAGCCCTTAACGAGACGAGTGGAGTTGTCTCCAAGAATAATCTTCAAATTGGACTCCCTCTCTACCAAATTAGAGAGAACCTCCTTATAACCAGAGAAATGATGAGAGGCCCCACTATCAACCAACTAGCTATCCCACGTATCTGGAGAAGAGGAACTAGAAAGAGCAAAAATAAGGATATATTCAGATTGACTAGTGTTACACAGTAAAATGTCATTGCCATCATGTCAGTCTCCCCACTGTGTTGTGAAACCACATTCACTTATGCTCATACTCCTCAAATTGGCTAAAAAAACCCTCTTTGCCTAAGTTAAATGCATCATCGCGTCTGTTAATTACATAACCGCGCTGACGGGCAGAGGTTAGTGTTATTGCTGCGCTGCCAGCGCGGAAGCACACGTCTTTTCCGCGCTGGTCCAATTTTACGAACAGCGCACCCTCCGTTCGTCCTGTTGCGCGCTGACCGGCCCTCCTCTACAGTGATCTGCGATGTCAGCGCGCCAGCTCAGTGTCTCACCCGCGCTGATCCTGTTTGGGCGAATTTGTTCCAACAACCAACCTTCCAGATCCCTCCAGACTTGGTTGTTAGCATTG
>APFE031247026.1:98926-151892 GCA_000404065.3 Pinus taeda | reverse complement strand
AACAATTGTTATCATAGTAGGTCCTTCAAAAATTAGTTTAACTACTAGAAGGAGATCCAAGGAATTGTGTTAAATAAAAGGAAAAACAAGAAGCCAACATCTCAAAAGAAGAATAAAATTCATATGAAGGACAATGACTATGAAAGTAATGTATCATATGTAGTTTCAAAATCAAAAGATGTTGGAAAAGGAAAATCAGATGCAAAAAAAATCATTTCAGAAAACATGGATCACTAAGATGTGCTTCTACTCAATGATGGAAACTATGAGGTTTTTAAAGAAAATTTGAAGTATGAATTAGTAACTCTTGGATCTAATGTCTAGAATGTTATTATTAGTGCTATGGTTAAAAATCTCCATCAAACCAAGTATTATAGTGGAAATCTATGGCCTTGAATTTTGTTTACTATAGTCTACCTAAATCTAAATTGAGAAAATTATGTATTATGTATCTGCAAAGGATGTGTGGAACAAGCTTCAAGCCATACATGCAGGAAATAATATTGAAAACAATGTAGATGAAGAAGAATTTAAATAACTAGGTAAGCTTCTATGTAGGAAGATAGGCCATCTAACTTCATCCTATTCTAAAACCATTCTAATTATCAAGAGAAATATGAAAGATAAAACATGAGAGTGCAATTTTTATTAACAACTGATATACATTTACAGTACATATTATGACAGTTGGGTTTCACATCCCAAGGTCTCTTGGACTCCTTTTGTCCATTCGGCTTACACACTAACCCATTGAGGATTAGGTGTCCAACATTCCCCCCCTTAATCCGTCGGGTTATGTATGAGTCCAAGAAGAGAGCTTTAATACAAAATGTGCAAAAATGCATGGCAACACTAGGCTGGATGTGCTCTGTGAAATGTTGGTATAAAGGGTGGTGGTTTAAGGATGACCACCAACACTGGAATGCTTAGTGCAGCTCCCGGAACTCTTCCAGAACTGGCAAGAAGTTGAAGTCTTCTGCTAGAGGAAGTGCTCCTATTGTTTTGAAGAGGGATACCTTCAACCATGAAAGGGAGGTCCCAACCTGCATAAAAGGGAGAACTTCAACCTGAAAAGGGGAGTCTCAATCGGTGATGGTTTAAGGATGACCTACAACTCTGGAATGCTTAATGCAATTCCTGGAACTCTTCCAAAACTGGCAAGAAGCTGGAGTCTTCTGCTAGAGGAAGTGTTCTCAATTGTTTTATGGAATTCTTCCGAAACTGGCAAGAAGGTGAAGTCTTCTGCTAGAGGAAGTGTCCCAGATTACCAACTGAAGGCATGCTTAGGGGCATCTTTGTTTCTGGCTACAACTCTGAAACTTGTGTGGCAGTTTGTGGCTCAGACTCACTTGATGTGACCTTGAAGCTTGTAGATGACCATCATTCCCCCCCTGTCAGATACAAGGTGAGATGGTGGAGAAAACTCAACTGCAAGATTGTTCAATACTCTAGAACAAGTTTTGACATGTGTTTGGAATATCTTCTTGGCTGTTGATGCCCATTGCCAAGAAGCGATCCATCCAAGATGAATCTTTGTTCTTGCAGGGTGTTTGTTTCTGAAGCATCTGTTTGAAGAATGACTTGTTTTATGACAGTGCTTACATGGATGAAGATCAAAACAGTGATCTTTCAAATGGCCAACTCGGTCACAGTGTTGGCATTTAACAATCTGTTGTTGTTGTTGTCGTTGTTGCTGTGGAAGAGAGGCAGAGTCTGGAACAGCTGGAGGTGAACTGTCATGAGGAGCAGGTGAACTGTCATGAATGAATCCAGCACTCTGAAACTGAATGGGCTTTGAGTAGTCTGGAATATGAAAGGACGTCCTTCTCATATCCAAGACCAGTTCTGTGCTTGTTGTGGACAAGCTGTTCCCAAGGTCTAATGATGGGCTTGGGAAGTGCAAGCTGAACCTCTGCATCTGCATGTAACCTTATTGCTTTATCTGAATGAACTGTAACATTATTGACTTGCTATTGATGGGTTCCAGTCTCAATGTTCTAAACAGAAACATGTTCATAATGACTCCTCGGTTTTAATTCTTCTTGCTGTAGCTGAGATTCAAGCTGCAAAAAAGTCAATCTTTTCCTATGCATTTTGTAGACATGTCTGAATTTCTGAGAGAGATCCTTTGCTGATTTGTAATGTGTCATCAACAGTAGATTGTATAAGAGTTTTCATGAGCTCTAATACTTCACTGATTCTGGCCATTTATGCCTTAAAAACTGATCAAAACTACTACTTAATGCAGAAAAGTAATACCCACTCACAGTGCACAGCAATATCCTTATAAATGTGCAGCAAATGATCAGTGTGCAACAAGAAGCAACAGGTAGAATTCGAAGATGCTGAAACCGGATCAACTTGAATTGCTTTACAGTAGGCCAAGAAAGTCTTGAAGCATACCAGAAAGCAACCTAAGTATTCATTCAACACTATAATTTTTTCTTTCTCAAAATTTGCAAGGAGTCAACAAACTAGATAATGCAGATTGGTTCTTATTGAAAACTTTTATATCTCAACACCTGATATAGTCATATAATCTCAGTAATAGCATCTAAAATAGACCAAGTTCTAGCACCTAATTTCGTTAGCTCATCAAAACTGTCTCTTGAATATAAGTCTTATAAAGTATCAAAAAACTACAGCAATGTCTCTCAAGCAGTTCCTTCTAAAGCTGAAGTAGGTCTTCCACCTCCAGCTATTGCAAGTACAGTTAAAAAACCACTGGTAGCAAAGAGAATTGTTGGAAATAAAACTAGTGAGCTTGATGTCAAAAAAGCTTACAACTAAGCCAAAAGGAGGATCTTTATGATCAACAAACCAGAAGAAATTGCATCTACTACAGCAGTACAGGATGCCTCTTGCCCTTCTCGGTTCACATACATGGAGAATAATTCCAATTCAAACTCAAATGGTGGAGCACATATCTCTAGTCATGTTCTTCCTGTAGCTGGAGCAACGTTCTTAGCATGGACATTTTCCACACGAGATATTCAGGAACACATTTGCCACCCTTGCAAAATAGTCACAACAACATTGTGTCAATATGAATCTTAGTTTGATCCTCTAGCTATCAAGTTCTCAGATATTGAAGCTCCATTAGAACCCTTCGCGCTCTACCATGATTTTAATTGCTCTCTGCTTGTCATGCCCCCAAATGCTAATGTTTTGTGCATATTTTCTAAAAAATATGCTTTTTGGTAAAATTCGTTGAGCATTTGATAGACTCTGGTAACACGATGAACGTATGACTAGTTTGGGAGTTGTTTGAAAACTAGTGTTATTAGAACGGTGTCTCTTTGATGCTATACGAGAAGTTATACGGTCGCTATTACTGACAGACTGTTGTAACAATTAGACTTCAATGCCGGGTATGCACCAAATTTATACCTTACAAACACTTCAATGGGGCAGCGTAAATACAAGAACTGCATTAACAATCATATCACACAACGTTCAATCCAGTCTTAAAAAAAATAAATAAAAACAGCTAACTGAATATTTATACATATGTTGCATACAGCATTCCCGGGGGCAAATTTCCCACCCTGCATCAAACCAAATTTACAGCCTTCTGATTGCAAGTGAATCACAATAAATGTCGCCGCGCCTGAAGCAGCCCTGTGGAAACATCAGTCTCAAACTAATACAGACAAAAACAGTATTGTATATGCCAGTCTCAAGCTCGGGCCCGTTTAGTGCTGCTACTGCAAGACAGGCATTTGTACTGTTTAATATGTTATGCTCTTGCTGGTGTAATCTTCACACATTTACCATGGAACCATATCTCACACATGTCACAACAAATCCAAAACTTGTCAGAGGCATAATTTTCACCACAGGCTCCGCAGAGTGTATCGCCATGCTCTTCCTCATCCTCTTCATCAAGGGTATCATCCTCTTCCTGCAGCAGAGACCAACAGCATAACAACTGCTATGGTGATGATAGGCCAGCGTAAAACCTCACACAACAGTGTGTCCCCTTCCCTTGTCTGATCAGCGGAGCCGCCTCAAGATGCAAATGAGCATCAACACAGCACGGAAATTGCTAATATTTGGATGACAACCATGCGGAGCCGCCTGAGACTCGTGGCTGAATTTAATGCTTATGCAGCCCATGAAACCAATAGACCTTTCAAACTCATCATCATTGACAGAAAATGGAGCAGAGAACGCGATAGGTACTCCTCGCGGCGAGAGGGATAGCTTCTTCGTGGGATCAGAAAATGAGAATTATTGGCATACACCAAAGCGTCCCAGGCTTAGGCTCTCCAGGGCTCCGTCTTATGATGGATCAAAAAGCATGGAGAAATTCAGGTCTGGATCTTCGCAATCAGCAGAGGTTTGTCTGCAAAATGTGTGCAGTGTATCTGATTTGCGTCAAAGAATTGCAATCTATTTTGATGCTCCTGACATTGAGGAAGTTCTTTGTACAATTATTAAGCTTGCAAAGCATGTAGAAGATGGCCGATTCAAGATGAAAGAAGAATCACGGGACAAGCGGCAAACAAAACTAGCCAAGCTAATCAACCACGACAGACAGGAAATGCCACAAACAGAGAAACCATAGCATGAAGCCGAGCAATTGTCCAAAGGGTTAAAAATAGGAGTAAGACAGGGCACGCTGGCAAGAAGTGACAGTGCTGGCAGTGTCAGGGAGAGGAACGTTTCATCGTTCAAGTGATTGTCAGGTGCAGGTCTGTATAAAGGAATATGGCAGATAGAGGGCGCAGGTAATGCAGAAGAGATTCTTAGAATAGCCAAAGTCAGGTGCAGCGTATACAGTTCCAGAGGTCAGGTAGGAGAAGCAGCAGATTTCTGGCAAACAATGAATTAATGGAGTGTTACAGGTAATGGGCAGAACTGGCAGGTCTACACACAGTAAAACGCTTTATAAGGTAGCAATTCTGCTCAATTTTGATTAGAAGAAAGGCAGAACTAACATATATATAGAGACCACAAAACAAGTGGCTCAAATTGGAGCAAGACCAGCAATCACCTGCTCTGATACCATGTTAAACACACATGGGCAGCAAGAGAAATATTAATGATAAAACATGGAAGTACATTTTTTATTAACAGGAGATATACATTTATAGTACATTGTTGTGATTGTTGGGTTCCACATCCCAAGGTCTCTTGGACTCCTTTTGTCCATTCGACTTCCACACTAACCCATTGAGGATTAGGTGTCCAACCGCTGCAACTCAAATCACTTGTTCGATTTTTCTCAGCAAACCCCGCTCCAGAAAATCGAACTGACTGATCAATCATGGTGTCTCTCCAACTGACCCTCAAGTGTCTTCTTATACTTTTCCTTTTGAGTCTTCAACGGCCGAGATTAAGTCTCTAATCAACGACTAAGATTAGATTTGGCTTGATCCATGTCATTTAGAACATTCTCACCCAGTTTTATTTTAATACCCATTAATATTTTAATTTTCCTAAGTTTGGACTTTGGAAATCCATTAAAAATATTAATTATTTTAATATCTCTCTAACCGGGAGGAATTTCCCCAAACCATTTCTGTGTCTTGGAGATCTCATGTGCGTTAGCCTCTCCACCAATTTTCATGGCTAGAGCACATTCGATGCTACCCCAAATCAACGGGTTCTTCACCACAGGAAAATTTTAAACTAGTGCACAAATGCTTACTCATCCCCAAGCCATATTTATAATATTCTATTTCTGTGTAGTTCTAAGTTATGTGAAATGTAAGTTTTAAATATTTGACAATTTTGTAAATAAAAAATGACCTGGACTGAGGTTATATAATTAACATATGCACAATATGCATCGACTTTGAGCAATACGAAATTTATATGTGATATTAAGAGAAACTACTTCATAAGAGGTTATAAGTATTTATTGGTTATGACATATAGAATAACAAGAGTTGTAGAGCAATCTCTGGGATCAATTCAATAAAAAGTCGAAAGAAAATTATTGAAAGTATGCATTTATAATCTCTTGAGAAATTTTGGATGTACTTAACTCTGTCAAGGATTCTCTACTAACACTAGAACCCCGAAGTATTGACAGACAAGGAAAAGCAGTAGAGAAATAGCTACTGGATTAAACTATCATAATCATAAAGAAATGGTTACTATTTTACGGAGATATCATTTTTGGAAAAATATGGTTGATGGAATAGTTTACACTGGATAGTGCCCCCATACTTTTTACAAACAAGATCACTGGATAGCAAAATACTCCTCAAGAGGTACTGGATACGTCTAGGGCAGTCTTAGCATTAAGAGTAGGCTAATCTTGTAAGAAATGCACCCTGTTCCTAGTGACAAATTTGACATGCATTTGGCAGAAATTTGATGCATGATCAGAGACCCACCATGAACCAAGTTCTGTGCATGGTGGAATGATGCCATCAATGGTTTTGCCCAAGTCAACCCAGATCGCTGAAAAACCAAAGTTGTTAAGGCTATTAGCACCGACAGGGGCTTATGCATAGGGTTGTTGTCTATCATGCAGAAAATGTCAGATTTCATCTTTAGGTGCTTGCTTGGGAGGAATAAATGATTATTATGATTTATTTCCTAAGTTTAACTGTAATATCTCCATTTTTTGTTTCCCTTATGATGCGGTTAGAGTGAATTTCCAAGGCTGGTGTCAGCTAGGTCATGTTGTCGCCCAGATTGTACAGGCACCACGACAATGCTCAGGATGGGCGTTGTCACTCTGATCCCTGCCCACTCCGTTCTAACTGTCTCCCAACAGCGAACTATGGAGGTTAGTCCCTATGGAATGAAGCTAAGGAAAGCAAGTTGAGAATCAACTTACTTGGAATACATGGATGAGTGGCCTAGCCACTTGGTTGAAATTAAGTAAGATTATGATTTAATTAGATTTTCTACTATCAGATCAATGTCTTAATGGAGTCATAAATTCTTGCTTTTGTGAATTGAAACCAAATGATCGGATGGACACCCGTTTCTCTATATGATGTGCAAATTTCAACAACACACCAAAATACCAAGTAGCCCAAGATGCCAAGTGCTAACAATAGTCAATCAAGATGTTGATCACAGACTTGTGATGGTATATATCAGCACTATTACTTCAGAAAAATTCAGATTTTCCAATGTATAACAGCAGTGCATAAACCATTCCAAATATGAAAATTACTCAAAACATTGAAGTATAAAATTTCCAAATTAACCAGCAATGTAAATTAGCTTCTTAGGCACACTTTACGATGAAGTATTCAGCGATATTTCAGATCTGATTTTAAGATTACAGCAGCTAATAAAGACAGATCAGCAAGATGAAAAACTTCCCAAACTAGATATCCAATACGTTCAAAACTAGCAAAATGCACCCTAACTTGAAAATTTCAAATTTAGGGCTCTAGGTGAGTTTGCCTTAGAAATTTTCAAATCTAATATGATTATTACAGCAGTGAATTAACCATAGATCAATAGATTAACCCAGCTAATAATAGTTGTCCAATACTTCTAAAAATAGAAACATTTCACCAAAATAAAAAATAAAATAAAAGATCTTTTTTTTTTTTTAGTTTTTAGGTCATATGATTCAGAAAATTTAGAACTGATAAACTAATTACAGCAGTCAGTTAGTTACAGATCAGCAAGCTAAAAATACTGAATATGTTGCCCCCAATGTCTAAAAATAGTAAGTTTTCGTTGGGAAACTGAAAATCCAAAATTTTTGTCCTAATTAAGTATATGCTTCACAAATATTTCAAAATTGAATTTCACAGTTATGCAATAAATTCCAGCGAGCTAAAATGTTAGATCTAGGTCAAAACAAAGATGCCCAAGTGGCCAAAACTTGTAAAAACTTAGATTTTGCAATTTTAATCGATTTTGACCAATTAGAATATGATTTTAGGGCCTAGTAGATTATGATTCAACTGTTGTAATGAAACTGAAACAAATGTGTTAATCAAAGTTGTCATTGATGTCAATATGGTACTATTGGGATGGCAAATATTCTTGTGATATCATAACCTCATGCATATTATGATAATGTCCTTGCTCATGATGACAAGTCCCTCTTGTTTGATAAGGATGTCATTAATGAAGATGTCAAGCAGCGTGTGGAAAAAGTCTGCAAAAAATCGGGATTAAATCCCAAAATTGTGATTTTTTCAGCAAAATGATTTAATCAACCGAATTTTTGCAAACTTTTTCAGTCCCGAAAAAATCGCAATTAAATCATTTTATGCCCTATTTTATCGGTAGTCGACCCAAAAAGTCGACCGTCCTCCCAGGCCACAGATAAAGAGGCCGAAATGGCTGAAAATAATATCATTTTCTGCAGTTTTTTCTCCCATTCAGCGCTGTGGAGATTCATAGTTGTTTGCCATTGCCCTAGAGGAGAATATTTGCTAGTTTTGTGGTGGGGATTGGAGATTTGTCCACTGCTCAACGTGAGAGATCGAAGTACTGAATTGCTGCTGCCAGGTATGTATTTTAATTTCTCTCTTAGTTTCTTTTACACAAATGGCTTCTTAAATCTTTCTATAATTCTCTATAATTCTATTAGTTTGTTTATATCTTATTTTTGCCTACAATTTTGAAAGAGAAACATTGTTTAGAATCTAGATTGAAGCAAAACTTCAACTTTCAAGAATAAAATGACAAAAATTCAAACCCTTGTTTACTGAATCAGAGTGTTTAGTGACTAAGAAGAGGCATTTAAAATCTAAATCAACTATTGCATTTGTGTTTGCTTCTTATGTGATGGAAAATTTTTAATTTGTTTCAATTTTTTTTTGTGCCCAGGTTTAAATTCAAGTTCAAAATTTAAAACAAAATGCCAAGGCTTTTGGACGCTATGTGGGAATATGGTGAACCTGATACTATACCCGAATCTAGGGGGATCAATAGAATGTATTTGACTTGCAAGTTGTGTGGCAAGCATATGTCAGGAGATATCAACAGATTAAAGTTCCATTTGGGGCAAATTCCGAGGCAAAATGTTGACCTTTGCCCAAATACATCTCCAAAAATCATCTGACGGGCCATTCAATCATTGATGGATAAAGAGAAGGGAAAAGACACCAGGGCAGCACTAAAATTCCAACTTGTAGGGGCCTCAAGAGTGGGGGGAATTGAGAGTGGCAGTGCTTCTTCAGCATCACCTTCCTCACCCATATGTCCCAACCCCTCATCTATCTCATCTTTTTTTGTTCCTAGGACCACATTTGGTGCACAACCTGACATCAAATCAGCACTTAAAGAAAAAGAAAAGGCAGAAGCTAACAGGTTGGTCAGTAAGTGTCTTCTATGGAGTGATTTTCTTTTCAACATTGCCAAGACAAACCCATTCTACCAACCTATGTTTGATGTTGTTGTTGTCATTGGCCCGAGATGCAAAGCCCCCACCTTTGCAGAATTGAGAGGGTCTCTTCTTCAAGATGAAAATACTGATTGCACTTCTAGATCAAAACATGAAGATCAACAACACGAGATGTAGGCACTCAGGCAGGGCTAAAACCCCTCTATAGGGGAAAACTCAGTCAAACTCTTCCACTAATAAATCAAATTGAGATAGACTAAAACCTTAAACCCAAGATACCTTCCTCCTCCACCAAGTCAAACTTTCAAGATGATTCAGCGAACTCTAGTAGTCTTGATATTTAAGATGGGAAATTACTGAGAGGGGGGGTGAATCAGTAATTTAATTATTTATTTCTTCTCAACTTAATCTTCTTCTTATGTAATTAATGATTTATGTTTGTGCTCAATTGTTATTGTATTCCTTTTGCATATTTCAAGGAGAGCGGTTTGCTTATATGTTTATCAAGAATTCAAAGCATTCACACAACATGCAAGAATCAAACACATGAAGACACCAGATATAAGTGGAAACCCCGAAGGGAAGAAACCACGAACTTTAGGTTGAAAGTGATGTGAAGGCAAGTTGTTACTCCTTTTTACATTTGATTTTTGTAAGTTCCAACCTACAAAAGGCTCCTACCTCAACGGAAGCTTCAACTTCCACTAGTTTTCTGCAGACTACAACCCACAGGAGGCTCCTACCTCAACATGCTACAACATGTTCTTTTTTAAGCTACAACATAGAAAAGAACATAAATTTCTCAAGTCAAGTGTTGTTTACCTCATATCCAATTCTGCTGTCAAGTTTTCCGCTGAACTACTCCTTCTCTTCACTCTTCTTCTCTTCTGCTACTGCTCATTCTTTCTCTGATGCAAACCACTTCCATACATGAAAAAAAACACCAGTTTCATTCCACATTATATATTTTATAAACAAACCCTCTTGGTTGTTTGTGTTCTTTGAAGAAATATGAGATGAAACATAGTCTCTTGGACTTCCAAAACTGCTCACAAGCTTGTCCTTTCATTTTCAGTTCAGAAAATTGTTTGTAATAAAAAAAAATAGAGTTGAATAAACAGCTCATTCAGAAATAATTACAAGAGACAAATCAGATTTGAATTAACTACATTTTTTGTTCAATCAATTATATGTATTCCAATTTTTGTCTCAATGTTTAGCTTTCAAATTGATTCGCATAGCCTTTGCATTTCACATCATTTACATTCAACATTCAACATTTATGTACATTTTCCATTCAACATAAATTATCATCAGTGAGCTTAGTAACATCAATAACATTTATCGACGTTAATCAAACAGCTTAACTAGACATCAATGCCAATATTACCAACAATCACCCCCATTGGCATTGATGGCAACTCATTCACCCTCCTCCTTTTGTCCTGAAAGATATTTCTCCTTGCTAGCCATAGCCTCTGTTGGTTTCTCATTGTTGCCCATAACTTTTGCTTACCTCCCCCTTTGACATCAATGGAAAGGGGTTATAGATGTCTTATAGCCTGTAAAACCTGTCATTATTGCTTTAATGTTTTAAAAGTTGTAATGTATTGTTCTGTGTAAACAATATTGACACTATCACTGAATGAATGCCACTCCAGATGGCTTATTAAGGCTGCTGATTGAATGAATGGTGTTCCAAAATGAATGTTACTCCATAAACATTGCTCCAAATAAGCTTCAGAAATGTTTGATACAGTAAGATATTGTTGTGAGAACATTCTAAAAAATATTGCAAGAATACTGTTGAGAGAACACTTTGTAAGGTATTGCAATTTCATATAAAAAACTAAATTCTGAATTATATTCACCAAATAATAAGTGCATTGCATCATTAAGTACATGAGACATTGAATATGTGAGGCAAGTATTTGAGGATCAACATGTGACTCCATAACCCTATATGTAATAGGCAATAAATCTGCAAAAATGAACATTGAACCATTGCAGCAACCTCGAACATCCATTTCATCTGCATCATGTATTTTGAAGCTTCCACAGGGGTTTTTCATCTGAAGCATATATATATTTTTAATTGATTGAACCCAAAGCAGATTGTCTTTCAACGGTTACAAGAGGATTAACATTTTTCTCCAATTTAGAAGGAAGCAATATAGACCACAATTCTCTAATTTTGAAGCAATAATCCTTAAAAATATGTTTAAGAAAAAATATATAGTGCTTCATTGATTCTAAGAAGTGCCCTAGCATTGATAGCCACAGAAATTGTAAATGTTGCTCAGTTGAATCTACAGTCCTACATGAACAATACATCAAACATTATGCCATGTCAATAGCCCTATGCTTCCTCCATAATCTTAACACAATGGATGATCTCTGCTTTCATTGGGCAATGAATGAATGTTGCCACTACACAATATGAACGCTGCCTCTATATGGTTGGCGATGTATAACATTCTTCTTCCCCTTTTCTTTTCTGCCAAAATCTTTGTTACATGATGGCTTTGGAGCACTTATATATGCATGCATAATCTTCAAGTTCCCTTTCCAATATCATACACCATGCCATTGTAACCCTTTGATGCAGCCACTTATCACAATCCATCTTAAAGATCCATCTTCAAGGGGTTTAGATGGACATTTTATTATATCACGAGACCATAGTGACAGCAATGGAAGATCAACTCCATGGTTATCAAATTTCATAATGGACAGTGTTCCTCCTTGAATGCTATGCATTAAACTAGACATTTTCACTTTTAAGAACATATTGTAAGAGCATATTGTATGATTTTAACGATGCCTACAAAATTTGTGTGCGGAACTACCTTTATAGCTTTAGGATCCCTTATTCAGCTTGATATTTATTTTTGGACATTGTTCCCCAACCCTATCTGACTGTTGTTTGGCCCTTGGATGCCGAAATTTGATGTACGTATATCATGATTTATAACCTGATATCTACAACCTTTCCAATGTGTGAGATGTAACAAATTAAGGGCTTTGAAACATTTCAGATCTGTCTTATGGTATTTCTAGAACTTCCAAATTAAGGGCCTAACCTTTCTTGTACTCTGACATCTACCGCAAGCACAATGTTCATTCTTTCCATCTCATTTTGTTTCCTTATGCTCTGTGTTGATATTCTGCATGTGTAATTTTGAAATCTATGATGTTACTAAACTGCCTTTATTGTAGAATAGATGGATGGATCAAAGAAATCAATACTTTCTTGGATGCACATCCCACGGTTTATTAACGAGGTTCATCGTCTTCCTCCTCTGCCTATTCATCCATTGTCTCTTCCCTCTCCTGCTTTTCCTTGTCCAGTGTAGGATGCACCATTATCAATGTCTCGTCTGCACACTTATTTAGAAGGAGCTCTGGATGTAACATCCACGAGAAGTCATGCAAAAAAAAAATATCATTGGCAGTTAGCCATCCACGAGCATTTACGTTGCACCATTTAATATTCAACGTGCATGATTTCATGTTAATTCCAATACATTGTTTTTCTCGGTTACTACTGAGTTTCCAATATTTGCATTAACCTTCACAGAAAAAATTCTTCGGATAGTCAAGGGCTTCAACTCTTGATGCTTCTTGTTAGAAGGGAAAATAGCACGACCTGGAGCCACCTCATAACGAACAAATTGTGTTGGCACATATTATCACTTGTGTTGCACTTACGATGGCATATCATAATTAATGGGTATCATTGCGTTTAGTATGGAGCAAGTATGGATCATCGTTAGATAAAATACGTTGGATATCAATCATTTCAACTTGGGGTTTTGATTGCAGGTAATGCTTGTGGCCTTTTGTCTGGAGATCTTTTGGAAAAGTTAAATTATGGTGGTTGATTATCATGGAGGAATAGATGATACATTAACTGATAATACATTGGAGGATGTCGATAATACATTGGAGGATGCCAATAAATACGAACGATAATACAATGGAGGATAGTCGTTACCGATATTGCATGTGAGCTTGTCAACGATAATAATGACGCTACTCCATAGGGAATGATAACGCTGGTTTGACATAATGACACTGCTCCGCAATTAACCTGCCCACTGAAACGTATAACACCGCTTTGTAATGTATCACTAGTCTGCAATGTTTCACAGTCCTGCCCACTGTAACGTATAACGGCGCTCTGCAATGTATCGTTGGTCTGCAATGTTTCACAGTCCTGCCCACTGTAACATATATCGCTGCTTTGCAATGTATCATTGGTCTACCCTCTATCACTGTATAGCATTGCTCTGCATGGTCATGAGCTGGAGGTAACGCACTCAGTCATTGTCCAGCTTTCGCTCTAGCTACCTCCTGTTGTTGCGCAGATTGACACGACAACGCTCAGACCGGGGACTATCACTCTGATCCCCGATCCCTCCGTTTAAGCCTGTCTCCCGCGGCTAAGGGGGGTAGACCCTGTGAGATGATGAAGACCAACTGTCGACCAGTTGGTCGGGAGACACGAGACACGATAAGATAAGCACTAGATGAATTTGATTAACTTAGCAGACCAGTGCCTTAAGAGATTGTTTATTAAATCGATTACTTAACAGATGTTGCAGGAATGCGAATTGTACACAGCGATCATTTATCATTAAATAACTTTGAACAATGCAAGATATCCAGTAAAATCACAATGACCAAAACGACGTCCAGCAACTGAAGACCTCGAAAAGATAAATTGCTCAAAATCACCACAAGAATCGTAAGTTATTAACCATATATCAATTTCGTGTCTCGACTTGAAAATTTTAAATCTCAGCATGAAAGATAATAATTGAAACAAGTGAATCTGGCAAGAATAATTTTCCACGATGAATTTTTATGGCCCCTCTCGACAAAATTTTAACTTGAAACAAGATTTAATCTACAAAACCTAAAAAAAAAATTTATTGATTTTTTATTTTATATTTTTTATGATTTTTATTCATTTTTTAATTTCTTAATTCCTTTTAAAATGGATCATCGAACTAAGCCTTTGGAAACATCATCTAGGACCTAGGACTTAGGACTCATGAGGGGATTTAAAACATTTTCCGACCCTCATGACACATTACATCATGACTTTAACAATTTACATCTTAAGGGAGAAAACCCCCTTTAACATAGACCCTCACAAATCACCCAGCTCTACGACACAACTATAATCTAGCAGATCAACACACTAGGATTCTCCTAAAATTCCAATGACAAAATCTATCCCAGCTTTGGGGTCAGGTTTGAAGGAAAACTCTGCCGATCCGTGGATCGGTGAGACGAAAAACCTTCCGGGACATAGATTATCATAGGAAAGTTAGGTCCACCTAGGCAATTTACAACACGACTCACATCTGCTGGGATTATTTACAATTAATACATGCAGACTGGGTTTACAGAAACGATTGATCAAGCTGTTGATGACTGCAGGATGGCACAGACATGCTGATCAGGTGCTGCCTCTTTTTTTGTAAAAAATAGGGGGGGTACTGCATGGGTAGTTGACCAGTAGAGGTCAACAACGATCATTCAGAGCATCTCTTCTTCTTCTTCCATCTCTTCCATTACGATCATTCCTTCGATCATCTCTCCCTCTTTGATTATTGAACTTGTTATTGTTGCTTCTAGTGTTGTATCTTGAAGCATTGTTCTTCTCAGGGAAATCTTGAGCATAGTGACCTTTCTTGCGACAATTGTAGCATTCGATGTGCAACAATTCCCCTTCTCTTCCATTCCTCCTATTAGAATTTTGAGGAGCAGGATTCCGTGAACTTGATGAACCTCCTTTTCCTTTCTTTTTCTTGTTATGAGCAACGAAAGCAATGGGCCTCCTTCTCCATGCTTTTGTATCCTGCCTCTTGAAATCATCCTAGATTCTTCTTGAGTGAGTTTTCCAACAAGCTCATCAAATGACAAGACATTATTGTTATTGCTTATGATGGTAATGAAGGTTTCATAAATAGGAGGGAGACCTCTTAGGGTTACCAACACCAACTCCCAGTCAGGTACAGTTTCCCCAACTCTCTACAATTGATCTTTAAGACGAGATATCCTCATGATATAGGATTGCACAAATTCTCCTTATTCATATTCATATATTTAAGTTGATCTTTCAAGGAGATGATTTCATTCAAATTGTTGACCTCATACATGTTAGCCAGCTTATCATACATATCCTTAGGCTTCTTCAAATTCCCAACATAGGCAAGTAAATGATCTTATAAACCATCAACTATAATTTTTTTTGCTTTTAACTCACCTTTCTTATATTTGTTTTTGGTAGCAGTTGGAGCATTTCGAAGGCTCAGGAAGTTTTCCTTGTATGTACTCCAAGACATCATTATCATTTGATATGATCTCCAACCTAATCTTCCAAGCAGCAAAATATGATGATTCTCCCAGCTTAGCTTCCTTGAAGAATGAGGTGGATATCTTGACTTGAATAGACAGACTCCTTCAACTTTTCCAAAGATGATTGCTCTAGCTCTTGCCTCCTTTGGGCTTGTCCTTCACCTTAGCTCTGATACCATGTTAACTTTCCACTGCTTTATGTTATGTCATTTACTTTAAGCCCGATTCAATCCTTTATTAAGCAATCTTTTCAACAATAATTCATTCTTCCAATAATCAACAGCGATTGAAGATAAAACAATAAATCGAATGACAATAGGATACTTTCAAGAACATCGACAAGAGACACCAATTTGGTCAAAGACCAAGGGAAAACCCCACAAGGGGGGAAACCCTTTGAAAAATCTTCTTCTATTAGATTGTCATAAAATGTTCAGCAAAGTGTCCAATGAACCCAAATCCATAAACAAGAGTCAAAGTCAAAGACTTGAATTATTAAGAAATCAACCAATCAAATTTCGATTTGCCAATGATGAAAAAGTCAAAAGTCAAATCAACAGCGTTCAAAGTGTTCCCTCACAAGTGAAAGTCAACGATCAATTCAGCCTTCCAAGAGCTCGATCAACAATCCTCCAACTTGGCCTCAACTGCTGGTGAAAGTCATCCCAAAACAATCCAAGAAAACCCAGTGAAACCCAATCAAATGAGAGAGAAATTCTTGCGGTCAACCCAAGTCAAACAGCTCCAAATGCCTCGGTTTTTGTGCCAAAAGATGTGTCCTTCCCAAACAGAAATTCTCCCAAAAGATCGAACCCAAAATCAGCTCAAAAAGTCAAAGTCAACGCTAGTGAAAGAGCGGGACAGTTCAGATTTTCGACCACCTGTAATTTGCCTTCCTCCTCGCATGTGTGAAGAATCTCCTGCAATTTTCAGATGTATCGAGCCCAAGAAGAGGAGAGATGTGTGTTGATTGTTGTCCAAATGAGCTTGAGGTTTCATGAATTTATAGGCATTGGAGGAGGGGTCATTTAGCACTTAGGCAGACCTTGATGGGCTTTACCTCAAAAATACACTTTCCCTTATCCAAATTCATTGTTTCAAAGGTCAATTTTGGTCCTCTAGGAAGGAATCTAATCCAATGATTGGAATTTATCACTGTGTTTTCAAATTAACACCACTAAGTGTCCTAAGCGGAAGAAAAATGTCCAGTAAGGATCATGTTGTTGCATCAACGGAGGTAGATGCATTTTCTGCCCAATTCGAGAAAGATTTCTCATTGATTGCTTGCATGGCAAGCTTAGCAGATAGCAGTATATGGTATATTGATTCAGGAGTATCCTTCCACATGACCAGGAACAAAAAGAATTTCAACCACCTCAAGGAGAAGGACATGCAGTTTCATATTGAGCTAGGAGATGATGGTCAGTATGCAACTAGAGGAGTTGGTATTGTCAGTTTTCTAAGGGATCAGGCAATCCTCTTCGTCTCAGAGATGTTCTTTATGTTCCAGGATTGGCGCAGAATCTTGTTTCGATGGCTACCCTTGAGGACAAGGGATATGATATCATCTTCAACAGAGGTAAGGTGTACATCCAACACTTAGCTTTTGGATGTAAGAAGCAGATAGGTGTGAGAGACAGATGCAGCCTTGAGCAACAAGGCAGGGGGAGCTTAGAGTAGAGAAGTGGTGGTTGAGCAAGGACAGGATAGAGCCTCAACCAGTATATCAGTTTGAGTCTAAGCTAGTTGGCAGTTAGGTTGACCAACATGATGATGAGGAGCATGGCCCAGGGTGAGTGGAGGTAACCATTCAATCAAAGACTCCTAGTATGGGGAGAGTTCGAGCCAAGTGGGCAAAGGAATTGGTTAAGGGAGATCAGAAGAGAGTTGAATATTCCAATATCACTTCCTGCCAGAGGAAGCAGCCACAGAGGTACACGAGGTACATGGCACTTATGGCTGAAGTAATGGACTCGCAAAACATGGTTGGAAAGAAAAGGTCTTCAGATCAAATTCCGCAGAAGAAAGCAGTGAAGTCTTCTAGTTCAAAGCAGGGAAATCTTCTAGTTCAGAGGGAGCAGTTGTAGCAGGGGAGAACATGGTAGTGTCGGAGACAGATCCACTTGGACAAGGTTCTTCCAGAAGCACCTTCCTCGCTAAGAGTGTTGAAAATAGTAGCAAAAAAGGTTCCTCGATTTGTGCCTTAATCAAAGGGACCTCAACAAGTTTCTCCTTGACATGCTCGAGTTTCCTATAAGTTAGGTCAAATTCCTGTAATTTAGGATCCATTCCTAAAAGTTATGATGAGTTAGAAGTAGTTAACTAATGTGCAAAAGTGGAATGTTGAGTTTGTTGTCTTCTAGTGCGAGTTAATTTGGGAAAAGGACAAGTGGCTGAATCTCAAGTTCTAGAATTGAGATGAGACGAATCACATGAGTTAGTTCAAATCAGTTAACTCAATCAATCACAAAATCAATTTCCTAAAATATAATTTTCTAGATTTAGCCATTCAAATTGCTGAAAAGTAGGAGCAAAGGCACAATTGTAATTGTTCTTGAGCACGAGTTTGTGTGTGAGCTTGTAAGAGAGCGTGTGCAAGAGGGAGGCTTGTGCAAGTTGATAGAGGGAAGAATTGCCTTGGGAATGCATTAGGAAATAGGAGTTTCTCATGCACTAGGAAATAGGAGGCTATTTCTAGGATTTGCGCAAGGATTTCATAGCTCATTCAGGTAAGGCAAGAAGGGATAGGGATTGGGGGTCTTGCAGATTATTTTAGCTTAGTTCAAGCAAGAAGATCATTGTATTCTCTATTGAAGCAAGAGTATTTTGTAAGAGATCTATTGCTCATTCTTATACCAATAAAATTCTTAATCAAGCAAAGGGTCTTCCCAATTGGGTTCCATAGAAAAATTGTGTTGTCGAATTGTGTGATTGTGTATTTATTCAAGTTCCTATTCCACTACAAAAATAAGTAGAGAAATTTTGTGTCTATATGAAAAGAAACTAGCTCATATTAGCAATTGCAGATTTTTGTGGATTTTCTACATGGTATTAGAGCAGTGAACAAAATTGACAAGCACACAGATTTCAGATTTGAGTGATGGCCACATTAAGGTTGAGATATCAAGATAGACTTGATGGCACCTCAAACTTTGGTGTCTGGATGTCATTCTTGTTGGACGAGTTTGGACTGAAGAATTATGTAGAGAAAGGTGTTGCAAAACCTTTAGATCCAAACCAGTTATGGCATTTCCAAAGGGAGATGGCCAAAGCCAAGAGGATGATCTTAGATGTAGTCTGGGATCATATAGTTCTGCATGTTTCCAGTAAGGATACTGCAAAGGAAATGTGGGATTTCATTGTGAAGCTATACCAGGATCCATTTGAGAATCATAAAATAATTCTCAAGGAGAAGTTGAGGGTCACCAAGATGCAAAAGGGTGAGAATGCAATCCTATCTCACCAAAGTTCAGAACATGCATGATGAGCTACCAATTGTAGGAGAGGAACCAAAAGACAGTGAACTGGTGTGAGTTGCTATAAACAGGTTTACCAAGGAGTGAGCTATTTTCGTTCAAGGAATTACTAGACGAGATAAACTACCAGACTAGGAACATCTGTGGAGTGATTTCACTCAGGAGGAGCTCAGACTCAGTCTTGTTGAGAGCAACAGTGGCAAGGGGTCAAAGGTTGAGAAGGAAGAGGAAAATTTTGCTCTTGCAGCTAAGGGCAAGGGCAAGAAGGACCAAGAAGAGGTTGAGTCCAATCAAAAGGGCAAGAAGAAGGATCTAAGAAAGATCAAGTGCTTCCATTGCCATGAGTTTGGACACTATACCACTAAGTGTCCTAAGTGGAAGAAGGAGTCCAATAAGGATAATGTTGTTGCATTAGCACAGGTAAATACATTTTTCACCCAGTTCGAGAAAGATTTCTCATTGTTTGCTTGCATGGCAAGCTCAGCAAATAGCAGTATATGGTATATTGATTCAGAAGCATCCTTCCACATGACCAGGAACAACAAGAGCTTCAGCCACCTGAAGGAGAAGGACATGCAATTTCAAATTGAGATAGGAGATGATGGTTAGTATGCAGCTAGAGGAGTTGGTACTGTCATTTTTCAAAGGGAATCATGCAATCCTCTTCATCTCAGAGATGTTCTTTGTGTTCCAGGATTGAGGCAGAATTTTGTTTCGGTAGCTCCCCTTGAGGACAAGGGGTATGGTATCGTCTTCAGCAAAGGTAAGGTGTACTTCCAGTACTTAGCTTTTGGATGTAAGAAGCAGATAGGTGTGAGGGTGAAGAATCTCTACAACTTGCAGGTACAGCTAAATGCAAGCTTGCGCAGCAAGGCAGGGAGAGCTCACAGTAGAGAAGGGGTGGTTGAGAGAGAGCAAGATAGAGCTCTCATGATGGAGCCTCAACCAATGTCTCAGTTTCAGTCTAAGCTAGTTGGCAGTTGGGCTGACCATCAAAATGATGGGGATCATAGCCGAGGGTGAGTGGAGGCAACCACTAAGTCAGAGACTCCCACTATAGGGAGAGTGTTAGAAAATCAGAAAGGCAGAAAGATTTTCTTTATGTTGATAATTACTTGTCATATTCTTATGTTCTTATTAACTTGCTTATGTTCTTCTTTTACTTTAGTTCATCAAGCAATTATCAAAACAATAACACGAAGATCACAGACACCATATGTAGGAGGACATCCAGGGAGAAACCCCTATCTAGGGGAAAACCCAGCCAACAACTCTTCCTTTAATAGTTTCACGAGATGATCCAAGACTCCTTGACCTAGACACAAAATTCCTCCAAACACCAAGTCAGCCCTTCCTTTCTTCTTAGGATGGTAACCTTCCAGCAACAACTCCGACCTAGCACTTCGACCTTACAGCAATAGAATTTCGACTTCCCCAGCAGCTGAACTTCAACCCAGCAGTAATTTTGACCTAGCAAAATCCAGAATTTCGACCTTCCCAACAGCAGAATTTTGAACCACTAAATAGCCCTATAAATCCACACGTGTGAGAGAGAGACAACCCCGAAAACTTCAATTTTCCTTTTCCAACAAATCTCCTCCTTCCCCAACATCACAATTTTTTTGCTTCCTCTTCTTGGATATTGAACTTATGTGAGAGTGTGTTCCAAATGAATCGAACTGCTTGTATATATTCCCATTTCTGGAGTTCAAATTACCCTTTTGTTCACCGACTTGGTGTGGAGATAGCAAATGACTTGTTTTAGTCAATATTAATTCTTTTTAAATGATTCAAAAGCACAAGAAGGGTCTCTTTAAATGGAAAATGACTCTAATGACTCAAGACAAAACCTAGAAGTCCTTAATGGGGACTTTGACCTAAAACATGATGACCCAAGCATGAAACCCATGTTTTAATAAGTCATAACAATAATAATAATAAAATTATTTTTTCTTTCTTTTGATAAATACATTCCATTATGACTCAAATACAATTATGAAGACAAACCTAGTTACATTCTTTAACACTCCCTCTTAACTAGGGAGGTATTCATACATACATATTCAAGTACATGGAATATCTCAAAATGCATAAACCATGAAGAGTTTAGGCACTCACAGTTCCACGGACTAGATAACTGACCAAGGTAATCTATCTGGATGGGACTAAGATGGACAAAATCTTTCAACCTCTCTAGGTACCATTAAGCTTACTTGCTAACCATCAACCCAAGGAAGTAAGTGCGTAATGCAAGGTCAGAGCTCTATGACCAATGCCACCCTCCCTAGTTCGAGAACTAGACATCAACACATAGGTCGGCCAGATGTCCTCCTAGGCATTTTACACACACAATGCCTCAACACATCAAATCTCTCCCAATCAACAGGACCGGTAACATCAAGCATGCTTCCAAAACTTCGAGAGATTTACCTGAACAATCACAACCCCAATCAATAACAACCTTTCAAAAACACATTGGTAAACACAAACCTTCGGGGTTGTCAATCATCTTGATGTTGCTTCACAATTTATCATAGTAGGACTTAGAGGCTTATCAAATAGATCTTAACAAAAGATTCCAGAATCATACAGCCTACTTCACATGCAGCAACATATTCTACAACCTGATCCTGCTTTCCTTCTTTCAGCAGCACCTAAATATGCATTCTCCAATATCTTTAAGGTATCCATCATGACTATAATATGCCCCCCTCTCAACCTGGGAGATATAGTCTTTCTTTTATCCAGGCTCCCTTTTAACTTAGGGAGATCAACTTCTTTTCGATAGCATCAAAGAATCTTTCATGGTTTCAATCCTTCTTATCATAATCATCATTATCATTCATATAACTTCCTTCATCATGCTTATCAAACAAATCAACTTTACTTACGAATATCTTCAACCTCTTGAAGATTATGTACCTACACAACTTAGACAGCAAGTACAACTAAATACATATATAGAAGCATGAAATATACTAGAATCATACAATAATGGAAGCATTAGACTTTAGACATCAAATACCTAAACTTAGTTAGGTTCAAAATCAGCGAGAGACACATACTTCTATATTTCAAGTTCTTGCTCAGGTTAGGTTATAACCCCTAGATCACATCAGTGTCTCAATCAAGATATCATTCTCATTATATTTAGGGCCTCAACATTTCTTTCAGAGATATGACATACTTTACTATAATATATTGCAAACCCTAGAAGCAATTCAAACAAGTATAGCTCTACAATGCATCCAACAACTTTAGAATTCATAGGATAGAATTCTACTAGGATTTAATGCAAACCTTAGATTCCATCTTCGAGATACTAAGCCTTAAATGTCAACAATCAAAACCAATCACAACACAATCAAAATTTTCAACTAAATGACCAACTTCTATTAGGCTTTGTTGTAAACCCTAGATTTTATCATCATAATTGAGACAATATCATCACATCATATCCTAGAATGTCAAACTTCGACTAGGGCTTAGTTACAAACCCTAGAACTTATGAACATCAACAATTAGGTTAGCACATATACATATCTAGGATAATCATGCATAAGCATATCATATATTGGACAAACCCAAGACACAAATATCAATACATTTAAAGTCAAACATATAATGATATTGATTAGGCTAGGGTTTTGATCAGACGAACACACATACACCTGGATTTCATTCCTAAGAGCTTACTCTCGATACGTAAGGGTTTTACTCATAAACCCTAAAGTTACCAAAACCTCAAGGTCTAGGAAAACATTACCATCCAACCCTAAAGGACTAGGGTTTCTATAACAATACTAAGACACAAAACATGACATTATCATCAAAACCCCAAACATCAAAAGAATAGTATTTTCTAGATTTCATCAGTAACACTAAGTAGACAAAGGTTTTTCACATTAGCATTGACATACCCCTTAGGTTAGGGTTTTACATAGAACCTTTTAGGGTTCCACAAACATAATGATTTTAATGAGAGTGGATTTCATCTAATGATTAATTACCCAAACAAGAATCTCTATGGTTCAAAGGTCCTAGACATAACACTTGTTAGTAATGTAAAGTAGATTTATTTGAATGAATGAATATACCTTTATCACGAAGAGAACAAGGCTTATGGTCTAAAACATACCTTTAAGTTGTTTTCTAGACAAACCTCATAGGACATCAATTCCATGCTTTGTCTTGTGAGATCTTTTCCATAGCCCTCGAGCATATTAGCAAGCTTTTCCTAAACAAGGAGAGAAATGTTATTAGCATCTAGTATAAACACATCTAGATAAGAAAAGGAAAACCAAATATAAAAGATAATATAGGGAGTAAGATACTTATCTTTGGAAAAATGGTGAGGGCTCCCTCTTAATCCAATCTCGAGGGATACCTATAACTTTAACAAAATAATTCAAAAATATTTTTCCAAAGCATGTTAAACCTACAAGTACTAGAAATCAAAGCATAAAGGAAAATAATTTAAAACTTTACAGTAGAAGGATAGAGTCCCTAAGAGTCCCTAGCAAGTAAGTCTTTGACTTTGGATTCTTCCTTCTTGCTCGTCTTAAGTGGTCCTTCATCAGCAACATTTGCATGTTCCCTCTCTCTTCTTATTTCTCGGATTCTCAAGACAATCATTTCTATAGTGACCCATCTAGTGACAATTGTAGCATTCAATTTTGGATAAGTCTATCTTCCTTCTAGGCCCTTTAGACTTCTTGAAGGTTCCTTTGTTCTTGTGAGGCATTTGAAACTTTCTCCTCTTCATTCTCTTTGTTGCTCACTAATGAAATTTTGATTTCTTCTTGACTACATACATTCCATAATTGTTTGAATGTAGGAGTTTCCTTCCAACTATTGAGAACTAATGAAAACGCACTCCAAGATGTTGGTAATCCTAGAAGTGCAGTGATTACAAGCTCCTTTTCAGGTACTATCTCATATATGGCATGTAGTTCATCTCTTATTCTAGCTATCCTTACAAAGAAGGATGTCACAGTGTCTTCCTTTGTCATCTTTCTAGTTCTTAGTTCATTATTAAGTTTTGCAATTTGACCAAGATTCTTGATTGTGAATAATTTGGATAATGTCTCATACATCTCTTGAGCAGAATCTATGTTGGATATATATGGGATGAGGTTATCCTTTATTTCGTCCACCATTAGTGTCATAGCCAATATCTTTCTTTCTCTGAACTTTGCCTTTCTGCATCACTTGACTCATTTGTAGGCTTCATTACTCTTCCTTTGACTAGATCCAAGACTTTATTCTTCTTGAGGATGAGATATCCTCTTTTTCAATGTCCTATAATTGGATGCTCTTTCTAATTTGTTTTCTCCCTTCATTGAGTTAGACATGGTTCTTCAAGATAGTAGGCTTGAATTCTTATATGATCCTTTTCCTTGATGATCCTTACTCAAACTTCTTACAACTCCCTATTCTCCTTTCAATAGATCTTCAAGCTGCCTTTTTCCTTCTTCTTCACCTTAGCTCTGATACCATGTTAGAAAATTAGAAAGGCAACAATATTTTCTTTATGTTGATAATTACTTGTGATATTCTTATGTTCTTATTAACTTTCTTATGTTCTTTTACTTTAGTTCATCAAGCAATTACCAAAATAATAACACGAAGATCATAGACACCAGATGTAGGCGGACAACCAGGGAAAAATACCTATCTAGGGGAAAACCCAGTCAACAACTCTTCCTTTAATAATTTCACGAGATGACCCAAGACTCTTTGGCCTAGACACGAACTTCCTCCAATCACTAAGTCATCCCTTCCTTTCTTCTTCAGATGATAACCTTCCAACAACAACTTCGACCTAACACTTCGATCTTGTAGCAGTAGAATTTTGACTTCCCCAGCAATTGAACTTCGACCCAGCAGAATCCAGGATTTCGAGCTTCCCAGCAACAGAATTTTAACCCAATAAATGGTGCAGTAAATCCACACGTGTGAGAGAGAAGACAACCTAGAAAACTTCGATTTTCCTTCTCCAACAAATCTCCTCCTCCTTCTGTAACTTCGCACTTTTTCAACTTCCTCTTCTTGGATATCAAACTTCTATGAGAGTGTGTTCCAAATGAATCGAACTGCTTGTATAGATACCCTTTTATGGAGTTCAAATTACCCTTATGTACGCCGACTTGATCAGGTAAGGCCCGACTTGGTGTGGAGGTGACAAATGACTTATTTTACTCAATATTAATTATTTTTACATGATTCAAAAGCCCAAAAATGGTCTCTTTAAATGGAAAATGACTCTAATGATTCAAGACAAAACCTAGAAGTCCTCAATCCGGACTTTGACCTAAAACATGATGACCCAAGCATGAAACCCATGCTTTAATAAGTCATAACAATAATAATAAAAAAATTGTTTTCTCTCTTTTGATAAATACATTTCATTATGACTCAAATACAATTATGAAGATCAAAACTAGTTACATTCTTCAACAAAGAGTTTGATCCAGGTGGGCAGAGGTTTTAGTTAAGGGAGATCATAAGAGAGTTGAATCTTCCAGTATCACTTCTACCCAGAAGAAGCAACCAAGGAGTTACACAGGGTACATGGTTGAAGTGATGAATTCGCAGAGCATGGTTGGAAAGAATAGATCTCCAGATCAGATTTTGCAGAAGAAAGCAAGGAAGTCTTCTGGTTTAGAGGGAGCAGCTGCAGTAGCGAAGAATGTGGTAGTGTCAAAGACAAATCCAGATGGACGAGGTTCTTCCAGAAGCACCTTCCTCACTAAGAGGGAGTGTTGAAAATAGTAGCGAGAAAGGTTCCTTGATTTGTGCCTTAATCAAGGGGACCTCAAAGATTTTCTCCTTGACATGCTCGAGTTTTCTAAGTTAGGACAAATTCCTATAATTTAGGATTCATTTCTAAAAGTTGGGATGAGTTATGCAGCAATTAAATAATGTGCAAAAGTTAAAGGCCAAGTTTATTGTCTTCTAGTGCGAGTTAATTTGGGAAAAGGGCAAGTGATTGTATCTCAAGTTCTAGAATTGAGATTAGACGAGTTGCATGAGTCAATTCAACTCAGTGAACTCAATCAACCACACAATCAATTTCCTAAAATATAATTTGCCAAATTTAGCCATTTGAATTGCTTAAAAGGAGCGAAGACACAATTGTAAATATTCTTAAGCACGAGTTTGTGTGTGAGCTTGTGAGAGAGAGTGTGCAAGAGGGAAGCTTGTGCAAGTTGATAGAGGAAAGAATGCCTTGGGAATGCGCTAGGAAATAGGAGAAAATTCCTAAGAAATAGGAGTCCTTCATGTGCTAGGAAGTAGGAGGTTATTCCCAGGATTTGTACAAGGATTTCAAAGCTCATCTAGGAAAGCATAGGGATCACGGGTCTTGCAGATTGTTTCAAGCTTACTTCAAGCAAGGAGATCATTGTATTCTCTATTGAAGCAAGAGTATTTTGTAAGAGATCTACTGTTCATTCTTCTATCAATAAAATTCTCAATCAAGCAGAGGGTTTTCCCAGTTGGGTTCCCTAGAAAAATTATGTTGTTGGATTGTGTGGTTGTGTATTTATTTTTATTGCTATTCTATTGCAAAAAAAGTAGAGAAATTTTGTGTCTATATGAAAAGAAACTAATTTTTAGATTGTTCATATTAGCAATTGCAAAATTTCATGATTTTCTACAAAATCCTTCATACCATTAAGTGACCAACAAACTATCTCATGACTTCCTATATCAAACTGTTGCCTTTCTTTCCTTTATAATGTACACACTTTTGTCATGTATTCTTCCTAGAAGTCACATCATATCCAAACATCTTTTCTCATTATCAGTGTTAATTTTTCTTGAAAATCTTGCAATTGTTATGATGACCAATCTGAAACTAAGTGTTCTTTCACCAAGGCACAAAAGTTCTTAACAATAGATAAGAAACAGAAAAATCACAAAGATAAAGACACAAATACATGAGTTTTTTTTGGGGAAACCTTCTCCTTTGTTGTAGAATTTATCAATAGAATCAAAACAATTAGATCTCTTATAGGGCAATTTATCACACTGATAACTAACTCGCTCTCACTGCTACACTAGCTAGAAACACCCTTCTACAACTTTGACCCAGCTCCTCCTTGCTTGCAGCTTGCCTGGCCCTCTTTCCTTGCACATGAGATCTCCTATTTCCTAGTACAAATATGGTTGCAAGAATGTCTCTCTATCACCACATCTGGACCCTCCAAAATATGCTCTACCAACAAGGCTCTCACACACAAAATTGTGCTCTCTATTGCTTTGTCTCACCAACTCGTGCTCACAAAACAATGATCACAATTGTGCCTTTTGATCTCCTTATAAGCAATTCGAATTAGCTAATCCTGGCAAGTTCTATTTTTGGAACTCAAACTAGTGATTGATGAGTTGACTAACTCATGCAACTCATCCTGCCTCAATTTAGAACTTGAGGCTCACTCATTTGTCTTTTCCCAAAAAACAACTCGCACTAGAAGACAACAAACTAAGCCTTCCACTTTTGCTTATCAGTCAAACTACTTCATGAATTGTCCTAACTTATAGGAACTCGCACAAATTTTTAGGAATTCGTCTGAAATTTTAGGAACTCGTCTTAACTTTTAGGAACTCATGCATGCTAAGGAAAAACTGCTTCTTGGTATCTTTGACTAAGGCACAAGTCAAAGAAGGACCTTTATCGCTACTATTTTCAACAATCCCTCTTAGCGAGAAAGGTGCTTCTAGAAGAACCTCATCCACCTGTATCTGTCTCCAATACTACCACGTTATCCGCTATTGCAATTGCTCCCTCTAAACTAGACGACTTCCCTGCTTTCCTCTACGGAACCTGATCTGAAGACCTATTCTTTCCCACCATGTTCTGTGAGTCCATCACTTTAGTCATAAGTGCCATGTACCTTGTGTTCCTCTATGGTTGCTTCCTCTGGCTGGAAGTGGTAGTAGAAGATTCAACTCTCTTTTAATCTCCTTTAACCAGATCCTTTGTCCAGATGGCTCGAACTCTCCCTATACTAGGAGTCTCTAATTGAGTGGTTGCCTCCACTCGCCTTGGGCTATGCTCCTCATCATCCAGCTGGTCAGCCAAATTGCTAAGAAGCTTAGACTCAAACTGAGATATTGGCTTAGGCTCCATCTTGGGAACTCTATCCTGCTCTTGCTCAACCACCACTTCTCTACTCTGAGGCTCTCAGTGCCTTGTTTCTCAAGGCTGCATCTGCCTATACTTGCAACTTGTAGAGATTCTTCACCCTCACACCTATCTGCTTCTTACATCCAAAAGATAAGTGTTGGAGGTACGACTTACCTCTCTTGAAGATGATATCATATCCCCTGTCCTCAAGGGTAGCTATGGAAACAAGGTTCTACCTCAATCCTGGAATATGGAGAACATTTCTGAGATGAAGAGGATTACCTGACTCCCTCCGAAAATTAACAATACCAACTCCTCTAGCTGCATACTGACCATCATCTCCTAGCTCACTCTGAAACCACATGTCCTTCTCCTTCAGGTGGCTGACACTCTTCTTGTTCCCAGTCATTTGGAATGATGTTCCTTAAACACATATGGTAGGTACTTTGCCTCCTCTTTTGTTGATCACTGCAACTTGTGCTCCCTTAGAAAGCATGCATCTCCAACTCCACAATCTGCCACTGTCAATGATCACAACTCCTTTTGTGTCACTGAACTTTGGCTCACTGATTTGCTCCACTAGCATGCCTCTAACTCCACTAAAAAGTTTGCTCATTGGGTCTTTTGGATCTGCCCTCTTATCAGTGGTTTGACCATATGCAACCCTCTAAACTAGCGCTCCACAACTCTGCCTCCTAACAATTCATTAGTCCTTCACTGCTCATTATACATGAGGACTTCAAGGACTACCCACTTGTCAAGATTTTGGTTGCCCCAGAATGTTGCTTCTAGGGCACACAAATCTATGTTGTCACTGTGACACATCAACCCCATTATCACTCTCCTCAGGGCCTCCAAAATTTCCCACACACAATCAACTCTTTAACTGCTCTATGGCTTGCAAATAAGCCCCTAACAGTCCATACACTTTTTGTTCTTAGGTTGCTTCAGATCTCTGTCCAAACACCACTAGGACAATCTTCCACCTAGCAAGATCTCTCCATAACCTTTGTTGCCCTTGCATATCTAGGTCTCCTTGTCAAATACTTGACACGACACGGACCTCATGCACAGCCACTCCTTGAGAGATCTTTACACTCGTGGATCCATGAACTGCTGCCCTAAAAACTTTTAGGACAGACCTACAATATTCTATCATCAGTGTTCCTTGACAGATATACAACAACCCCACCTATGTCCACACTTGCACATTGCTTTTGGACTGACTTTAGGCTTGACTAGGCTAACTGTCCACGCACTGCAACAACCCTAGACTAGGGCATCTAAATTTGTTGTTCAAACCCTTTGAACAAACTTCATTACAGGCACTTTCCACTTCCTTCTTCACTTCAAGAAAACTCTATCTTCTGCCCTACACGCCTTCCGATTCACACTTGGAGACACATTTAGGGACAGAACTTTTGAAGGTTATTCTTGCTTGAAGAAACCCTCAACTAGGGCATACGATCTGTTGTCCTAGACCTTAGGACAACTCTCCATCACCTCGCAAATCAACCTCTAGGAAACCAATCAACTCACCTTTCAAGACGTCCACGTTATCCTAAAATATTTGTTGTTCTATGCACTAGAATTGAGGTTCTCAACCCTCTTCCTAGGGCTTATGTCACCATCATGACAGCCCCAACTTCAAACCTAATCCACAGTGCTACGACTCCCTCAAACTAGCATAGGATCCACTTGCGACCTCCTCAATTCATGCTCTTTTCTACCTGTGGTCACACCACTTAAACCTCAACCATGTGCATAATCCATGCACTCATATCTAAGGGTAGTCTGCCCTAAAACCAGTCATCAATTGAGGTATTGAGGCCTCCTTTCAGATGAGGTTTAGCGTAGCGGCCCTCTCTAATGTACTACATGACTTGGCCTAGAGATTCTTAGTATGCGGCCAGATTAGATTGGTATCCACTTAGGTGAGATTCTCTTGGATGATTAGTGATGGTCTTTACACTAACTCTGCTTTGATACCATGTTAATTTTCCTTGAAAATCCTGCAACTCTTATGATGAACACTATGAAACTAAGCATTCTTTCACCAAGAATTTTCTTCACAATAGAGAAGTAGTGAAATAATCAGAGAGATAAAGGCACAGTCACACAAATACATAGTTCTTTTTTTTAGTGAAACCCAACTGGGAAAAACCTCTCCTTTGATGTAGAATTTATTGATAGAATTTGAGCAATTAGATCTCTTATAGGGCAATTTATCACACTATTAACTAACTCGTTCCCACTACTACACTAGCTAGAAATACCCCACTACAACTTTGACCCAACACCTCCTTGCTTGTAGCCTGCCTGGCCTTCTTTCCTTGCGCAGGAGATCTCCCATTTCCTAGGGCAAATCTTGTTGCAAGAAGGTCTCTCTATCACTGGGTATTGGACCCTCCAAAATACGCTCTACCAAGAAGGCTCTCACACACAAACCTTTGCTCTTTATTGCTTTGCCTCACCAACTCGTGCTCACAAAACAATGATCACAGTTGTGCCTTTTGATATCATAATAAGCAATTCAATAGCTAATTCTAACAAGTTCTATTTTTGGAACTCAAACTAGTGATTGATGAGTTAACTAACTCATGCAACTCATCCTGCCTTAATTTAGAACTTGAGGCTCAGCTAGGTGCAAAAATGACTCGCACCAGAAGACAACAAATTGAACCTTCCACTTCTACATAGCAGTCACATTGCTTCATGAATTGTCCTAATTTATAGGAACTCGCCCTAATTTTTAGGAATTCATCTGAAATTTTAGGAACTCGTCCTAACGTTTAGGAACTCGTGTATGCTAAGGAAAATTGCTACTTGGTCTCTTTGACTAAGGCACAAGTCAAAGAAGGACCTTTCTTACTACTATTTTCAAAACAATCAGAAATGCCAAAAACCAGTGAAGCTACTTGCAGGTTCCTTCAAACCACTTCATGCTTCTAGCTCCCTCTGAAGTTATTATTATCTTTCTTACGTTCTTCAAGAGACCATATCGGACGTTGATTGATATCCCCATGTGTTCTACCCATCTGTCATGTTACCATATATTGAATAACCATATGGAAGAGTCCTGACTTTTCCAATCTAATCAAGACATACAATGCTCATGCTTTCAAGCATATTTTTGCATCGAGCTCTTCCTTCAATGCTTTCTGAAGATATAAATATAATTTCTAACAAGGTGCCTTTTTTCTAAAGATATGCATACCTCTTCTTTTCATATAGCCATCTAGTTGACTTCCTTCTGAATGAACTGCTTCTTTAGCTTTCTTTGAAGATGATGTCTATGATGAGATTCCTTCCTTAGGATGAGAAATGCTCTAATTATGCCTTCATGTTGTTTCTTGACTATCTTCATACTTTCAAATTGCTTTTGATATTGCCTCCATAATCTTCTAGAGGAATATAATCTTGCCATGTCACTATGATACTTCCAAACACAGAAGAATCTTCTATAGCAATGGTTTTGTTATAGTCGGGGATCCTTGTGATCCTTTTCTGCTAAATGACTACTTCTATATCAACATGATGCCATGTAGTTGTTGCATGAACTGTGAAGTGTTAGATGGTCCAAATCCTTTTATTCTTGCCTTGCTAGATGGTTGCTTCGAATAAAATGCAATTGACTATGTAGACTCTAATTTTTCCAATGCTATATGCTTCTTTCCATGATGCCATATTTTGTAAAATCCAAGACTCTTCTACAAATGTAATTGCATATGCTACTCTAATTGCCATCTTCTATAGAGGAGAAAACAAACTGCTAGTAGACCTAGTAAGTAGAGTTCTTCGATAATGAAGATCCTTATGATCTTTAGTCTGCGCAGGTTCTTCATTTTATGTGAGTTCCACTTTTTTCCTTCCTCTTATTGTTCTTCCTGTTTTGAGGATCCTTGGGACAATCCATTTTAAAGTGTCCATATTCATTGCATCCAAAGCATTGTACTTTGGACATGTCTCAGCCTCCACGTGGCTAATTGTTGTTCTTGTTGTTGAACTTTTGACGAGGTTCAAATCTTCAAAATTTTCCAAACTTCTTTGATCTAGCAACAAAAGCTTGAGACTTTTCATTGTTGGGTTCAGTGTCATCATTGGCTTTCAATCTTGTTTCTTCTAGAATACACAAAAAATCCCATAGCTCATCGAAGTTTGGAGTGTCCTTTCTTGAATAGATGTTGGTCATAAAACTACCCCAATCTGAAGGTAGAGCACTGAGAACACAAGTAGTTAATTCAAAGTCAATTATTACTTCTCTAAGCCCTTGTAGTTGATCTTTCAACTGTGAGATTTTCACAAGGAATGAGGCCAAGTCTTCGTCTTTTGACAACCTTGTTTTGTAAAGTTGATTCCTCAAAGATATTTTCTGACCTGTAGCACTGACTGCATATAGTTTTACCAATTTGTCATAGATTCCTTTAGATGTGCCCAAATCTGCAACAAAGGGAAGAAGATGATCTTTGATGGACTCAGAAAGAATTCTTTGACCCCTAACTTCTCCTTTATTGTACTTGGCCAATTCTTGAGTCTTATCTTTACCTGGTACTGAAACTTTGCCTAGAACATGATCTACAACTTCATTTTCTATGAGAACCAAATCGATTCTTTTCTTCCATGCTTGAAAGTTTGATGACCCATCGAGTTTGTTGCCTTCTTTACAAAATGAAGTCATTTGATTTGAAGATTGAGACATGGAGTGTAATAAAGTACTTACTTGTCAAAAGAGTGAGATGCTTGAATGAAGATGATACCTTCAAATATCCTAATGCTCCCAAGATTCCAAGAGTCTTCAAAGATATTCTTAAGTGATGACTTCTATGATTGTTGTCACAATAGCATCTTCAAGTTGCTTCAATGATGAATAATGATACTTTCAAGAGTATGGATGATGTTCCTAAGAATCTTGATGCTCCTTGAGTGATAACTTCTATAGAGATGTCTTCCAATATGAGTGATGATCAAAGAACTTTCAAGAGAGAGAGAGAGATTGGTAAGATGGTAACCTTCTTCAAAATGATGAGTAACCAAGAATCTTCAATGATAGAAAGCAATGGATAGTTGATATAGTAGTCTTCCTTCAAGATGAGGTGATGGTTTTTGAGTCTTCTTCCTTATGCCCTTTGCAAATGATGTCCTCCAAAGTAACTGATGTAAATGTCTTCAAATGAGCCAGCAAAAGTGATCTTCAAGTTGCCTTCTCCTCACCTTAGCTTTGATACCATGTTGAAAAATCACTATGGCAACAAATTAGCATTGATTTCTCTTACTTGATAATTGTTTGTGAATATGTGTTGGCTTCTTATTACTTTTATTATGTTCTCTTCTCTTCATTAAACAATTACCAAAAGCATAAACCATGAAGATCACAAAAGACAATGAACACAAGATCTAGGCTCCAAACCAGGGCAAAATTCCACAAGGAGGAAAACCCAACCAATCTTCTCTTCTTATAGAATCAGATCAAAGTGAGAAATCCAAGACACAAAAACCAAGACCAAGGCCTTCCACAAGACCCAAGTCAGCCTTCCTCAACCAAGTCAAGTCCAATCAAGTCAACGAAGGTCAAAGCTCTTCAGATTAGAATTATGGACCTACAACTTTGTAGAGTTGCCCTAGCACCTTCCCAGAAACAAAACTTCGGCCCTGTAATTCACAGAGTTGCCCTAGTACTTTGCATGTGTGAACAAAGATAAACAAAAAGTTCGATTTTTCTTCTTTCTTGTCCTTTGTTCTCTCTCCTTTGACTTTTGCTCTTTCTCCTTTGATTTTCACTTGTCTTCTTGCTCTTGCTTGCACAGAAATTGAAGTTGTCAATGTGTGTCCAAATGAGGTCGACCTGCTCACTATATATACACATCCAAGAGGTCAAATTGTCCCTTCCAGGGCCGAGTTGGTCTTGTGGGTGACAAAATGACTATTTTGACTCAAATAAAATTATTTTTCCTCTCTTTCTTTCAAAATTCCAAATGGGACTTGTCTTAAATACAATAGATTGACTCATGACATATTTTTTTTACTCAATAAACCCTAGAATCATGAAGTACATGCTTGACTAATGAAATAATAATAATAAATTATTTTTCTTCTTTTGCTTTTACATGGAAAATACAATGACACAAGTAAAATGATAATTATGAAGACCGAACCTAGTTACATTTTCCAACAAGCTACACCTCCTTAGTTGCTTCAACAACATACCTTGAACATACTTTGTTGCTCTCAATGTTCCTTTGCCATCAATGACAATAATACCAACATCATGATGAAGCCTGAGAAACTAGTTTAGCCTCCTACTTGGGAGCCTGCTACTCCTCCTCCTGTGTTGCAACCTACTCACACTCCAAGGACTTCCTGAGAGCACTTGCTTCCTCAAACTTCACATCACACCTGACCATGTCTTCTTGAGTGTTGGAATATACACCCTATATGCCCTAGATGTCTTGTTGTAGCCCATGAAAATTCCCTTCTCTGTTATGGGCTCCTGCTCCTTCGAGCTATCTAAGACACATGACAATAAACAAGACTGCCAAAGATCTGGACGTGAGACATGTTAGGATTCTTGCCTGTAAAAGCCTCCTCTGGTGTAACTCTGCCTAGCACCTTGTGTGGACTCTTGTTCTGCAAAAAGATTGCAGTGTCACATGCCTCTTCCCAAAGAAACATAGGTAGCCCCTGATCGTGCAACATAGCCATGGTCATTCCAACAATGCTTCAATTCTTGCACTCATCCACCCCATTCTATTGAGGGTTATGAGGTGCGATGAGCTCTCTCCTGAGGCCCTCCTTGGCACACAAGTCCCTGAAAGCATTGGAGATGTACTCCCCACCATTGTCTGACCTTAGCAACTTGATCCTCCTACCAATCTAGTTCTCCACCATGGCTTTGAACTCCAAAACTTCGAAAAGACCTAATCTTTCTTCTTCATGAAGAAGATCCATGTCTTTCTCGAGTGATCATCAATAAAGGTGACACAATACATGTATCCCATTAGGGTTGGAGAGGAAAATGCTCCGCATACATCTGAATGTACCAGCTCCAAGATGCTCTTGGCCCTATTGCCTTTGCTGGAAAAGGATGTCTTGGCATACATCCCAAGTGTGTAGCCCTTGCACGCGTCATGTTGATCTACACTATATTGTGGTAACTTGTAGCAATCTCCCTCAAAATCTTCAGCACTCCATGATGTAAGTGACCCATACACCTATGCCAAAGCTCCCCAAGGTCACATCTATGCACACTGATCTCTTTGTTGCTCAAGGTCACTTTTGTCTCAAACTATAACTTGTCGAGGTTCTTCACCCTAACTTCGATCTGCTTCATGGCTCCAGAATTTAGGGGCTTGAGGAAAGCCTTTCCTCTATTGAAGATATCAGTTAATTTTAGGCAACAATGGTATGTTTTATGCTTTAGAGCAATTTTACTTCAATTTCTTTATTAACCCAGTATCAATATTCAGATCAGCAATCACATCAACATAATAGTAAAATGTAGATAAAACATAAACATAAACAGTAGAAGACAAGCCAAAACAAGAGGACACAAGATGTGGCACTAGCTAGGGACAAACCCCAATGTGGGGAAATCTTTGATCAAATCTTCCTTTAGTCTTCAATAGTTCAGCAGAGAGAGATAGTACAATTTACAAATCTAATAATTTATAACAGCAGCAAAAGAGCCCTAACCAGAAAAGTCAACGGCTAGTCAACAAGGCAGATTTGACCCTCAACAAATTGGTCAACTTCAATCAACTTCGGCCTCCAAAAAGCAAGATGAATCAGCTCTCAAACAGCTCAGTCAAAATCTAATGAAACAACCCACTTGGAGTTAGCCCTAGCCACAGTCAACACTTGTCAACAACATTTAGCCTCGATTTCTGTGCCCAAAAATGTGGCCTGCCCAAACAGAGATAGCCCTCACAAAAATGCAGTCAAAGGAGGTCCACGCATCCTGGTCAACACTTGGTCAAACTGTCCAGAAATTCGGTCTCTTGAAATTTTGGCCTCCTGAAATTTTGCTCTCTTGAAATTTCGACCTCTTGAAATTTCGCTCTCCTGAAACTTCGAACGTGTGGAGAGAGAGAGGCCCACAAATCCATACCCAATCAATGAGAGAGAGAGAGAGAAGTGTGAAGATAAGTGTGTCCAAATGAGGCTAAGTCACCTTCTATTTATATGCAAATTTGATGACGAATAGACGTGACTGTTGGACTTCTAAGCCTACATAAGTTTGTTGGCCGACCTTGACAATTTGACCATAATCAAAATAAATTCATAACTTCATTTGTACATGTCAGAATCAGATGATCTTTGGATCAATCCTACACCTCTCGGAAAGAGGAATCCAAGAAAAATATCAGTTGTCATAAATAAGATGACCCATGTGGAGTTTGGCGTTAGTTGCCAATTATAACACTCCCTCTCAACTAGAGAGAACTCCATCTGCTAATCCATCTGGTAATCTGTATTATCTCTGCCATCAATGCACTACTCTGCTCTACTAAACTATGAAGAAGAAGTGATCAAGAATGTATCATACCATTCTCTATTGACCCGAAGTCAGTCCCAATCAAAGGAGAGTGCCATACCACTCTTACTGACCCGAAGTCAATTCCAATCGAAAGATAGTGTCTCATACCACTCTTATTGACTCGAAGTCAGTTCCAACCAAAAGAGAGTGTCTCATACCACTCTTACTAACCCAAAGTCAATTGCAATCAAAAATGAGTGTCTCATACCACTCTTACTGAACCGAAGTCAGTTCCAATTGATCCCAGATCAATATCGATCATCCTAGCATAGGGAGTACACAATGCATCCATCGGTAGGACTATGGTCCCTATCCTCATTTCCCTACTCATTGGCCAGATGAGAGGTACTTCCCATAAGTCCCAGACTACATGGGTAGGATATCTCAATCGGAGAAGGATGAACCACTCATCCTGCCTACATGTCGCCAAGTGGTATCACAGGGGAAGGTTCAACTACTCAACCTAGGGGAAGGCTGAACCACTCACCCTATGGTTTCTCATCACTCCAAGAAGTACCACAAGCCCCCCAGAGCTCCCAGAGCTCAATGTCAATCTCATACAAGACCCTCATAAGAGGGTCTTGCCACGACTCCAAGTCGTTCTTGGAACACCAAGAACTTGACCTTCCCAGGGGCTTTGTCAGAATATCAGCGACGTGCTTATCAGTTCCAATGTGATGGATCCTTATTGTTCCTCGATGTACCATAACCCGGATAAAGTGGTACCTGATATCTATATGCTTGGTGTGATCATGAAACACAAGATTCTCTGATAATCGGATCCCACTTTGGTTGTCACAGAGGATCACGGTGGTATCCGACACATGTCCAGACTCCAAACAGCTCACTGAAGAGCTTCCTCAACCAGACAACTTCACAGGAGGCCATACTAGCAACCATGTATTCGGCCTCAGTGGTGCTCAAGGCAACCAATTTTTCCTTCCTGCTCATCCAGGATATCGAAGCAGAACCCAAAAAACAACATCCAGAAGTGCTCTTGCGATCCACCACACTACTAGCCCAATCAGCATCAGAATAACCATGCAGCCTCACATCTCCGACAATGTATCTCAATCCATGAGTGATTGTGCCCCGAAGATATCTCAAAAGATTCTTGGCACCAATACAATGTATATGATGAGTCTCAAACATATATCGGCTCAATGTGTTAAGTGCAAAACATATGTGCGGACGAGAGTTCACCAAGAACATCAGTGCTCCTATGAGTTGACGATACTCAGAAGCATTTTCCAATTCAGGTCCAACAGCACTACCACATAACTTCTTAAAGTTAAGTTCCATCGAAGTAGTCACAGGCTTGCAGTCCACCATCCCAAATCTTTCCAATATCTTCACAACATATTTTCCTTGAGAGAGAAAAATTTCTCCTGGCTTTTGCCAAACCTCCAACCCTAGGAAATAGTGCATCGGTCCTAGGTCCTTCATTTCAAATTCAGAAGCCAACTCCCTCTTACATTTGTGAATGAGAGGGTCTGCACTTCCATCAGCTCCATGCTTGATTTTGTAGATCCACTTAGAGGTGACAACTAATTTGTCCTAGGGTCTAGGGACCACATCCCAGACAGCATTCTTCATAATTGACTCGTATTCTTCATTCATAGCATCCTTCCATACTTGATGCTTCACGGCTTCTCCAAATGATGAAGGCTCATTTTGAATGATAGTGCTCATGGCAGTCAAATATCCTTTAAACTTGTTCGGCTTCTTACTTTCACGGAAAGTCCCCCTTGGTGCAATATGTCTCTCGGCATCTTCGAGAATCTCCCTAAGCCATGAGGGTCTCCTTTTGGAGGAGGAGGGCTCTTGAGGAGGAGGATCAATAGGATCCATAGGTTTATCAACATCAGGCATCGTTTCGTCTTCTTTTGCACCCTAATTTCTGGTGTTAGCTTCTTTGTCCTTCCTTAGGATAGGAAGATTGTTGATCTTCCTGAGGGCCATATCTTTGTCGAAGATGACATCATGACTTATCTCAAATTCCTTTGACCAGCCACATAAATTCTACATCCCTTAGAATTTTCACTATAGCCCGCAAAGATTCCTTTCTTCCCAGATGCACCGAATTTGCTTCTTTTCTCTTTCAGCAAATGGAAATATACGGGACTTCCAAAAATTCTAAAATGACAGACATCGGGTTTCTTACCAATGAACATTTCTTTGGGAGTCTTGGAGTCCAATGCTTGATGAGGGCATTGGTTTTGAACATACACGGTAGTATTTACAGCTTCAACCCATAGGAACTTCGAAAAGCCTTGACCATGAAGCATGGCACGAACTGCTTCTACAATAGAGCGATTCTTCCTTTCAACCATATCATTCTGCTCAGGAGCGTATGGCGTTGTAGTCTCCTTCTTAATGCCAGCTTCTCTGCAATAATCTTGGAATTCATTGGATTCGTACTCAGTCCCATTATCAGTCCTCAATATCTTGATTTTCTTCTCGGATTGGTTTTCGATCAAGGCTTTGAAGTGTAGGAACCAGGTGAACACTTCATCCTTCCTCTTCAAGAAGTAGATCCAAGTCTTGCGAAAATAATCATCCGTAAAGGTGAGATAATATAAGTATCCTCCCAAAGAGTTTACGAGCATCATACCAAATATGTCGGAGGGGATCAATTGCAATATATCTGTGGTCTTGTCATTACTTTGAGGGGAATGGTCCCCTTGTAAGTTTTCCTTCGACACATCCCAGACATACACCTTCATGCTCTACTTTGAACTCGGGCATACCTATCACCATCTGTCTCACATTGGGTAGGGCCTTATAATGAAGATCGGCAAACCTCCGGTGCGATAGTTCAGATTGTAGAGATGTGTCGCAAGACATGGCTCCCAATGGACTTCCTCCAACTTGATACAAAGCGTCAACCTTGAACCCAAGAGTAAAAGCATCTTTAAAATTTATTTTCCAAATACGTACCTTTCCATCAATGAATGCCACCTTGAATCCTTTGTCCTCCATGGCTGAAATGGACACCAGGTTCTTCTTGAGATCAGGTACATATAGTACTTCTTGTAAATGAATAGTGTTACCTTGATTCAATTGAAGGGTAACATTCCCTACTCCCTTCACAGGATACCTGCCTCCTTTTCTATCAGATTAGAGAGGGCTTCCTTGTATCCGGTGAAGTGCCTTGAGGCACCACTATCAATCAGCTAATTTCCCAAAGTGTCCAAAGGAGAGGCAGTGGAGAGGGTCAATATAAGATAGTACTCTTTTTGCTTATTGTTAACAACATTTGATTCTTCATACCTGGAATTCCCTGATTTCTTAAAGGGTCAACCATTTCCTTGATGTCCCACATTCCTTTTTCCTTTGCCATTGGACCTGCCATTCCTTTGATCGTTGTTGTTGAAGTTGCACCTGGAATGATTGTGATCATCATCATGCAATGTGCCCTTTTTATTTGGACACTCCCTTGCATAGTGGCCAAACTTATTGCAAACAAAGCACCTGCCCTTCCATCCTCCCTTAGATCCAGGCTTTCCATGGAAATGACTTTTAGACCCTGCATTATTTCTCCTTTTAGCATGAGCAGAGAATGTAGTGGGGTTGCTTCTATTAGAAGGCATTTCTTGCTCCACCATTCTTGTTTCTTCTTGAATGCATCTCGACATCAATTCTTCAAACCCTGGAATTCAATCATTGTTGAGGAGTCAGGACAATGATTCTAAATACAAACCACTCAAGTGGGAGTCCTCCAAGGGTGGTGAGAGTAAGTTCCCTGTTAGGAATGACTTCTCCAATCGAGAGTAGATCATTCTTGATCTCAATAATCCTCAGGAAATAGGATTGAATATCCTTGTCCTTGCCCTTCTTAATATCCTTCAACTTATTCTTGAGAAATAGAATTTGATTAGTATTACTAACCTTGAACATGTCGACCAACCTATCGTGGATCTCCTTGGAGGTCTTCAATTCGAATATGTAGGCCACCAGATGCTTGTCAGTGGAATCCTTGATAATCTTCTTTGCTTTGACTTCAACCCTATTGTATTTGGTCTTCGCAGCAGCCGGTGCATTTGAAGGAGGTTCAGGGATTTTACCCTGCACATAGTCCATCACTTCTTTTTCTTCCAAGGTCAAATCAAAAGACATCTTCCATACATGATAGTCAAATTTATCATGGAGCTTGTCTTTAGCCAGGAAGTAGGATGAGGAACCCATTGAACCTTTTTTCCTTGTCCAACTGTCTTTGGTGATTGCTCTTTCACTCTTGCTTGGGCTTTGTCTTCACCTCAGCTCTAATACCATGTTAATTTTAGGCAACAATGGTATGTTCTATGCTTTAGAGCAATTTTACTTCAATTTCTTTATTAGCCCAGTATCAATATTCAGATTAGCAATCACATCAACATGATAGTAAAATGCAAATAGAAGATAAACATAAACAGTAGAAGACAAGCCGAGACAAGAGGACACAAGATGTGACACTAGCCAGGGACAAACCCCAATGTGGGGAAACCCTTGATCAAATCTTCTTTAATTCTTCAATAGTTCAGCGGAGAGAGATAGTACAATTTATAAATCGTATAATTTATAATAGCAGCAAAAGAGCCCTAACCAGAAAAGTCAATGTTGGTCAACAAGGCAGATTTGACCCTCAACAAATTGGTCAACTTCAATCAATTTCGGCCTCCAAACAGCAAGATGAATCAACCCTCAAAACAGCCCAAGAATGGCCCAGTAAAAATCTGGTCAAATAGCCACCTGCGGTCAGCCCTAGCTACAGTCAACGTTGGTCAACATTTAGCATCGATTTATGTGCTCAGAAATGTGGCATGTCCAAAAAGAGATAGCCCTCACAAAAACGCAATCAAAGGAGGTCCACGCATGCTGGTCAACACTTGGTCAAACTATCCCGAAATTTGGTCTCCTAAATTTCGGCCTCCTAAAATTTTGCTCTCCTAAAATTTTGGACATGTGGAGAGAGAGAGGCCCAAAAATCCGTACCCAATCAATGTGAGAGAGAGAGAGAGAGAAGTGTGAAGATGAGTGTGTCCAAATGAGGTTAAGCTACCTTCTATTTATATGAAACATTTAGGATGAATAGACGTGATTGTTGGGCTTCTGAGACTACATAAGTTTGTTGGCCGACCTTAACAATTTGACCATAATCAAAATAAATTCATAACTTCATTTGTACATGTCAGAATCGGATGATCTTTAGATCAATCCTACACCTCTCAGAGAGAGGAATCCAAGAAAAATATAAGTTGTCATAAATAAGATGACCCATGTGGAGTTTAGCCCTAGTTGCCAATTTTAATATTATCCCCATAACCTCTGTTTTCCAAGGTTGAGATCGAAACAATGTATTTCTTCAACCCTAGGACATAGATGACATCTCTAAGGTAGAGAGGATTCCCAGACTCCCTCTCAAACTTGGCAGTGCCCACGCCCTGTGCTAGCTACCTACCATCATCTCTCGTCTCTATATGAAACTGCATATCCTTCTCAATCAACTAGCTGAAATAACTCTTGTTCCCAATCATATGACAAGATGCTCCATTATCAATATACCATACACTGCTGGCCATTGAGCTTGCCATGCAAGCTATGAGTGAAAACTCCTCCTCAAATTGAGAAGTGAACTCCTCCACCTATGTTGATGCTGCCACATGATCCTTCTTGGATCCCTTATTCCTGTTTCGACACTTTGCGGAGTATTGCCCAAATTGATGATAAGAGAAGCATTTCACTTTGCTGAAATTTTTCTTCTTCTTGCCTCCTGAACTGGATACGACCCCTCCTAGAGTTTTCTTTCCCTTGGCATTGCCCCCTTTGCCAGCTAGGGCAAAGTTTTCCTCTTCCTCAGTCTTTGTATGAGACCCAAATTTAGCCTGCTTACGGATCTACTCTTGCCCACAATCACTCCATAATCGCTCCCAATCTGGCAGCTTTTCTCTGCCACTCACTCCATCAATGATGTTTTCCCATGACTTGGGAAAGCCCAACAGTGCAAAACTGGCAAGATCTCTATCTGAGACTATCTCCCTAACCCCGACTAACTTGTCCTTCACTTGGGTGAATCTAGTAAGGTAAGAAATCACGGACTCAGAATTAGTCATCTTGATATTTCTGAGTTTATCTCTGAGTACCAACTTCCTAGCCTCACTTGTACCCTAACGGCCCTAAGATAGTTCTCTACATGGCATGAGCTATCTTCTTACTGGAAAGTTGAGGTATGATATGATCCTTGACTCCTTCAAGGATTATTCTTCCGGCCTTTGCGTCCTTCTTATTACGCTGGGCCAATTGTTGAAGATTTGTTGGTGCGACTGGTGGACTCTCCACAAATTCCCAAACTCCCTGCTCCTCCAAACCTATACCAATTCTCTCTTTCCAATAATATAAATTTGAGGCCCTATCAAGGTGGTCCACAAATCTCAGCCCCAGATATGCCATTCTACAAGTTCGAACTACTCAAAATCGCTTACGTAGAGCTAGAAGTGAACTGCGTCCCTTTCCTGCATCTTTCACCTTCTCCTGAAGAAAATAACTCACTTTCTGGTCTTCAATCAGAGACCTGCCTTGATACCATGTTAGCCTTCTAATACCCAACTACTAATTTAATAAAAATTCTATGATGAAGAAATTGAAAACTAAACTCCAAACACTTTTACTAAATATGTTGAGTATTCTAACAAATAATAGCAGCAAAAAATAAATTCACGAAGACACAAACACACAATAAACAATACACCAAAATTTATCCAAGAAACCCAAATTGGGGAAAACCTGCCAACTTGTGTGTTTTTATTAATCTGCTCAACAAAATCTCATAAATTAATTACAAGGTACTGGGAAAAATTCCCTCACAATTTACTAATCCTCAACCAGTGTTGCATGTTGAAAAGTGTAACTAGGTTCGATCTTTATAATTATTACTTGTGTCAAAAGAAGAAAAAGAAATTACTATTATATTGTTTTTCTAGTCAAAGCATGTTCTTCATGCTCATAGGGTTTATTGAGTCAAAAGAAAATTGATTACGAGTCAAAGAGTCAAAGTCCCATTTGGACTTCTTGTAAGAAAAGGGGAAAATATTTTTATCTTGATTAAAAAAGTCAATTTATCCTCCACAACACCAAGTCGATCTTCCAGATGGACAAGTCAACCAGCCCATAAGTCATGTCCCTTCATATGGTCAAACAACTTTATATTGGCACTTGTGCTCCACATTTTTGGCAATTCAATTCAGGTTCTCTATGGTAAAGTTCAGATCTGCAACATGAGTTCTGAGGCACATAAATTCGGAGTTTTGAGGCTCACAAAAGGTCCAAGTTCTAAGGCATATAATCCAAGTTCGGAGGCACGAGTTCTGAAGCAAACAAGGTTTGAATTCTGAGGCATTCAATCCAAGTCATGAGGCACAAGTTCTAAGGTACATGCATCCGATTTTCTTGAGGCTTACGAACGAAATTTTGAGGCTTTGTTCATACAAAGACACTATGGTAATTTCTCTGTATTAGGCCCAAATAATGGACAAATTTCAGGTTTTTGTGGACAATTTTGAGGATATGGACAATTTTGAGGATTCTCTAGTGGACAGAATCATGGCAACTAGTGAGCAAAATGGAGGGCTAACTTGGGGCATTTTTGGAGGTATTGGTCATGGTCTTGGGTCTTCGATATCTCACATTGACCTGATTATATAAGAAGAGGAATTTTTTGGGTTTCCCCCCTTGTGGGGTTTTCGCCCTCGCTTAGAGAGCCTACATCTTTGTGTTCTTTTATCTTTTTTGTGATCTTCATGTTTCATGTATTTTGGTAATTGCTTGATGAAGAAGAACATAAACTTAATAAAAATCAACAAACACTCACAAGTAATTATCATGAAAGAGAAATCAACCCTAATCTACAAGCCCACTAATTTCTCAACACTACAGGGGAGTGCCCTCCCCTCGCTCCCGCTCCTGAAGTGCATGCTCCAAACACAAGCACTCAAGGAGCAACCTCAAGAGCGCACTCTCAAATCACTCCCGTTTGGTAGTGATTTTTGAGAGCTCGCTCCCACAAAAAAATAAATTGCTCCCTAGCTTTTCTTCGCAAAAAAAAAATCGCTCTATTGTTCAACACCCTTGTAAAAGTATGCAACAAAGGTAGTGAGAAGAAAAACAATTAGAACAATAAATTTTACATGCTCCCATTGTAAAACAACCTACAATAATTCATATACTTGTGTAAGTAAGCATCTCTACAAGATTATGCCATGTGATGAAAGTAAGACTAAATGAGGCAAAACTTGTGATCAAGTGCTAGCAAAAGATACGAATAGATATAGAACAATCTCTAGCCAATAAATTCCCTCATACAAACGGAGGGTCAGATCTTCTACCGTCAGATCTTCTGCCTAATGAACTGTCCAGATTGACTATAAAATTACAATATTTTACAAGGCAATTTTCTCAAAAGATTCCTTTCCGGGGCACTACTCCCGAACCCCTGCCAAGTGGAGGCTCAAAGGTTGTTGTTGCCTCTTGGACCCCCTTGCAACAATAGTGGGGGGGCAAACCTCCCCCCCCCCAATTAGGGACTGGGATCCAAACGCAACAGAAACAAGACCTCTGAATCAGGAAGATAATCAGACTCCACACACAACATGATGAGAATCGAGATTTTGTAACTTGAGGACCTGTGGTTAATGAAGATTATAACTACTAGATTACTGATGTTATATGGTTTAATCCATGTTTTAATGTTTTTTATAACTAATTCATCATTCTACATGCTTTTGTATGCATCAAAATACATAAAAATATATATATTATATAAAAGCGCTCCCAAAATCGCTCCTAACCCGGAAGTTTCTGAAAATTGTCGCTCCCTGCTCCCGCTTCCAAGCAACCTTGTCCTCAACACACTGATCTGCACACCCTTGATCAACTTGGCCTCTCTCATATGCAATTGTACAGATTGTACAGGATAACACTGCCTCTCTACGCAAGCCAACTCGGCCCTAGAAGAGATGTTGTTAATTTTGGATAACAATGATATGTTCTATGCTTAAAAGCAATTTACTTCATTTTTTCTTATTATCCCAATATCAATTTCCAGATTAGCAATCACATGAACATGATAGTAAATGCAAATAGAACATATATAAAAAGCAAAAGACAAGCCAAGACAAGAGGACACAAGATGTGGCGCATGTCAAGGACAAACCCAAATGTGGGGAAACCCTTTGATCAATTCTTCTTATTATTCTTCAAAAGTTCAGCAGAGAGAGTACAATATACAAAATTCACTAGCCCAATCACAATCAAATATGTCAAGTCAAACTGCAATCAACAGAATGCCCTAACCAAAAAGTCAACGCTAGTCAACTTAGCATAATTACACCTCCAAATCAGCTTGATCAAACCCAGTCAATTCGACCTCCAAGGGCAGTCTGAATCAGCCCAAAACAGTCCCGAAAATATCAGTCAAACTCGGTCAACGCAGAGTCAAACATGCAGTCAACACTAGTCAAACAATTCAGAATGCCTCGAATTTGTGCCCAAAAATGTAGCCTACCAAAACAAAATTTTCTCCAAGAAAATCATAGTAAAACAAGGTAAACTGTTGCTTAGTCAATGTTGGTCAAACCTTTTGTAATTTGGTCAACGCATGAACCTGAAAATCACAGACTGTCCTTCGCACGTGTGGAGGAGAGAGGTTGCCCAGAAATCTGTACACCCAACCAGATGAGGAAAGAGATATGTGAGTGATGAATGATGTCCAAATGAGGTAGATGTTCCTTCTATTTATATGCAACGTTGAGGGTGAAGAGACATGTCTTTTGGGCTTCTGAGCCTACATTAGATTGTTGGTTGACCTTGACAATTTGTCCATAATAGAAATTAATTCATAATTCCATTTGTACATGTCAGAATGAGATGATATTTAGATCAATCCTACACCTCTCGGAAAGAGGAATCCAGTAAACATATCAACTGCATCATATGAGTTGTCCAAGGTGGAGTTTGGCCCTAGTTGCCAAATTTAACACTCCCTCTCAACTAGGAAGAATTCCACTTGCCAAATCATCTGTCAATCTGTACCATCTCTAACATCCCTGTTATACTCTGCTTTACTTTGCTCTGTTGAACCATAAAGAAATAAGAAAGAAGAAATGATCGAGAATGTGTCATACCATTCCCCACTTACCTAAAGTCAGTGTCCAATAATCAAGAATGTATCATACCACTCTCCACTGACCCGAAGTCAGTCTCCATTGATCCCAAATCAATATCAATCATCCTAGCATAAGGAGTATGGTAGTACACAATGTGTCCAACGGTAGTACTATGGCCCCTATCCTTATTGGCCAAATGAGAGGTACTTCCCATGAGTCTCAGACTACATGGATAGGATGTAGTCTCATATGCCATAGGAGAAGGTGAACCACTCATCCTATGCATATCTCAACCATCATGGGGTATCACAGGGGACAGTGAACCACTCACCCTGTACATCGTGCACCACTAGGAGAAGGTGAACCACTCACCCTATACATCGCGCACCACTAAGGGAAGGTGAACCACTCATCTTATGGTTGCTCATTGCTCCAAGAAGTACCCCAAGCCCCCTGAAGCTCCCAGAGCTCAATATCCAAATCAAACGGGACCCTCATAAGAGGGTCTCTCCACGACTCCAAGTCGTTCACAGAAGGTTAAGAATTTGACGTTCCCCAGGGGCTTTGTAAGAATATCTGCGACTTGAACATCAGTCCAATATGACGGAGCCTTATTACTCCCCATTGTACCATATCCTGGATAAAATGATACCTTATATCAATATGCTTGGAGCGGTCATGAAACACGGGATTCTCAAAAAAGACAAATCCCATTTTGGTTGTCGCAATATATCACGGTGGTATCCAGCACATGTTCAAATAGCTCACTAAAGAGCTTCCTCAACCAAACAGCATCACAAGAGGCCATACTAGCAACAATATATTCAACCTCAGTGGTGCTCAAAGCAACCGACTTTTGCTTCCTGCTCATCCAGGATATTGAAGCAGAACCTAGAGAGAAGCAACATCTCGATGTGCTTTTACGATCCACCACACTGCCAACCCAGTCAACATCAGAATAACCATGGAGCCTCACATTCCCGGCAATGTATCTCAGTGCATAGGTGATTGTGCCCCGGAGATATCTCAAGAGATTCTTGGCAGCAATCCATTGTAGGTGATGAGGCTCAACCATAAACTAACTCAATGTATTAACTGCAAAACATATGTCCAGAAAAGAGTTCACCAAGAACATCAGGGCCCCCACAAGTTGACAATACTCAGAAGGATTTCCCAAATCAGGCCCAACAGCACTTCCACATAACTTTTTGAAGTTAAGTTCCATCGGAGTAGTCACGGACTTGCAGTTCACCATCCCAAATCTTTCAAGTAGCTTCACAATTTATTTTCCTTGAGAAAGGAAAATCTCACCTGGTTTTTGCCAGACCTCCAACCCTAGGAAATAATGCATCAATCCTAGGTCCTTCATCTTGAATTCGGAAGCCAACGCCCTCTTACATTGATGAATAAGAGGGTCTACATAAAATACCAAGATGAGAGGTTTGTCATTCTCAACCTTAAAGTAAAGGTTCGGATCAACTTCACTTCTTGTAAAACCCAGCTTCATCAGATAGTTGTCGATCCTCTCATACCAAGTCGGGGAGCTTGCTTCAACCCATAGAAGAATTTCTTCAACCTGCATACGTGTGTCTGACGATCTTGAACTTCGAACCCCTCGGGTTGTTCTACATAGACTTCCTCCTTTAATTGAACCATGCAAGAAGGTGGTTTTGACATCCATTTGGTATAGATTCCATCCCTGCGAGGTAGCAAAGGCTATAATCGAACGGATGGTGGTATATCTGGCAACTGGTGCAAATATCTCATCATAGTCCACACCTTCCTTTTGAGAGAAGCCTTGAGCAACAAGCCTGGCCTTGAACTTTTCAGCACTTCCATCAACTCCATGCTTAATCTTGTAGAGTGATTTCGATGTGACAACAAATTTGTCCTTGGGTCTAGGGACCACATCCCAGACATCATTCTTCATAATCGACTCATACTCTTCATTCATAGCATCCTTCCAAACTTGGTGCTTCACAACTTCTTCGAATGTGCGAGGCTCTGTTTAAACAATGGTGCTCATTGCAGCTAAGTACCCTTGGTACCTATTTGGCTTCTTACTTTCGCGAGAAGTTCCCACGGGAGCAATATGATTCTCGGCATCTTTGAGAGTTTCCCTAAGCCATGAGGGTCTCCTTTTAGGAGGAGGGCTCATGAGGGGGTGGATCAATGGGATTCATTGGTCCTTCAACATCAAGCATCGGCTCATCCTGCGGTTCTCCCTGCTTTCTTGTATCTACTTCTTTGTCCTTCCTTGGAATAGGAAGTTTACTAATCTTCCCAAGGGCAGCATCTTCATCGAAGGTGACATCATGACTTATCTCCACTTCTCTTTGAACAGGCACATAGATTCTATATGCCTTTGAAGTTTCATTGTAGCCCACAAATGTTCCTTTCTTCCCAGATGCATCCAATTTGCTTCTCTTTTCTTTCGGCACATGAAAATATACGGGGCTACCAAAAATTATAAAGTGAGAAACATCAAGTTTCTTACCAGTGAAAACTTCTTCGGGAGTTTTGGAGTCCAACGCTTGATGAGGGCATCTATTTTGAACGTACACAACAGTGTTGGCAGCTTCTGCCCATAAGAACTTCGGAAGGATTTGATCATGAAGCATGGCACAAGTGACTTCTATAATAGAATTGTTCTTCCTTTTAGCAACACCATTTTGCTCAGGAGTATATGCGATAGTAGTCTCCCTCTTAATGCCAGCTTCTCTAAAATAGTCATTGAACTCATTTGATTCATATTCAATTCCATTATCGGTCCTCAATATTTTGATCTTATTCCCGTTTGATTTTCGACCAAGGCTTTGAAAGAACGGAACCATGAGAATACTTCATCCTTCTTCTTCAAGAAATATATCCAAGTTTTGCGAGAGAAATCATCCACAAAAATAGCATAATACAAATATCCACCCAAAGATGTCACGGGCAACATACCAGATAAATCAGAATGAACCAATTGCAAAATGTTGGTAGTCTTGCTATTACTTGAGGGGAATGGTCCCCTTGTAAGTTTTCCTTTGGCACATCGCTGACAAACACCTTCATGTTCTACTTTATATTCGGGCATACCTGTCACCATCTTCCTTGCATCGGGTAGAGCCTTATAATGTAGATGAGCAAACCTCTAGCGCCATAATTCGGATTGAAGAGATGTGCCGCAACACATAGCTCCCAATGGACTTCCTCCAACTTGATATAGGCTATCAACCCTGAATCTAAGAGTAAATGCTTCTTTGAATTTCCTTTTCCAACACGTACCTTTCCATCAATGAATTCCACCTTGTATCCTTTGTCTTCCATCATCGAGATAGATACCAGGTTCTTCTTTAGATCGGGTACATAAATTACTTCTTGTAGATGAATGGTGCTACCTTGATTTAATCGAAGAATAACATTTCCAATTCCTTTCACGAGATAGGTGGTATTGTCTCCAAGAATGATCTCCAAATTTGTATCCTTTTCTATCAAATTCGAAAGAGCTTCCTTATACCCAGTAAAGTGCCTTGAGGCACTGTTGACTACTGGAGTAGCACCTGATGATCATGTGAAGACTCCATGCCCAAGGATGATCCAGAGGACACTTGTACCATCATATGTCATCAGTCAACAGGGTTTTTTAACTCTCCTTCTATCTTCTCATCATCTTTCTTCTTGGTACCTAGATTCCACACCCTGCGGGGAATTGTAATAAGTGATGCTAGTATGATGATTTTCTTGAATTTGTAACAGGCCTAGGATGTGGGACTCGATCAGCAAACGAGTACACCTTGGAGTGTTTTTTTTATCCGGTTAATTATCCCTTCTTTTTCAGAGGCGGATAATTCTCTGGATTTTTCACTCATTTTTACCCCAAAGCCGAGGTGACGGTTTGAAGATTGAGCCCCTGACACATCTTAGTGTCTAGGGTCGATGTATAATTACCATACTAGATCACACGTAAAGTTTCGTGGAATTTGGCTAGGTCTAAGTAGGATTTTTTAATAGTTAAAAATTTCCCGCAAAACGGGATTTTTTAAATTATTTTTTATATAAAGGCATAAATAAGTGGCATTAGGAGATGCCTGGGGCGTATGACTTGTCAAAATTCATCCTTAGAGGCCCAGCATTCTCCTAGAGCCTACTTTGGGGGTCAAAAAGTGACTCAGAGTCCCTCAAAAGGCTATTTTTCCAGTGACAGTGGCAAAAATGAAGAAAAAATTCAAAAAAATGAATAATTGGAAAAATTTAAAAATTTTTCCAAAGTCAAAATAAGTCAAATTTTGACATGGAAGTCAAGCAGAAGTCAAGGGTGATGTGGCATGCAATGTGGGGCCCACCTCAAGTCAAAGTTTCAAAGAAAGTCAAAGTCAAATGGGCCAGCGTTGAGTTCATGAGGCAATGAAATTTTTGAAGTTGTAACTTTGATTTAAATCGAATGTTATAAAAATCAAATTTGCAATTAAAATTAATGAGTGGCATGTGGGACCCACCTCAGCCAACAAAAAGCACAGCACTTACGTGGATATCCCAGCATTACGTGGGCAGCACAGTTTAACGTGGGCAGTTAACGCATGTCCATACACATAATTAACGCAGGTCAACACAGCAAGTTGTGTTGGCAGTCAACATTGAAGATTATAACAGCAGGCCGTACGCGTATTACTCAACGCTGGCCCAGCAAAGTCCGTACGCAAATCAAGCTCAGCATTTAACGTGCCCACTCAGCAATCTACGTGGGCAGCATATTATACGTTGGCAACAGCATTAACGTTGGCAAGTCCATACAATAGTTAACGTGGCAGCCAACTCAATATTTAACGTGGGCAGTATACTCAGCAAACTTCAACGTATTACTCCGCAGTCCGTACGGAAGTCAACTCAGCCATCCAAAAAATACGCTGGCCCACTCACAGTTTAAACGCAGCTCAGCCATGAAGTTTAACGCAGGTCAGCAAAGGTAATATGCAGAATTGTGGGCAGTCTCACGTGGGCCCAGTCAAAGAGTCAACCAAGGTATATACGCTAGCCCACACACAACATATTACCCAGCATCTACGTTGGCAAGTCCCAGCCAATACGCAGCTCAGCCGTACGCATAGCAAACAGCAAGTTTAACGCATATACTCCAGCAGTTTAGCAAAGGTATATACAGCAGTTTAACGTGGATATTACAGCAGTTCAAAGGCAGCCGAGATCAGCATATACGCACAGCCACATGTCCATTTTCCAACCGCAGTCAAACAACTGTTTATATGGGCAGTCAACACAATGAAGCCAGCCAATATCAGCAGTTATCTCTAGGATCACAAACAGTCATAGCAGCCACTTGCCATTCTTCTTGCTACATTGGGATTGTCATCAAGTTACATGTGTCATTTCATTTTTCATTGGGATTGGCTCCCATTTTCTTATTTATATGAGCCTTGGGCTCTTATTGAAAAAGGATAGAATGAGCTATTGGGCTTGCGGAAGCTCTGCTGGATTGTGTACTCAGCTTTCACATAAATAAATAAAAGTCTTTGGGGTTATTGGCTTCTTTTGTGGTGCATGCTTTGGTTGATGAGGTATACCTGTGTCGTTTGATGTTATCATTCATTTGATTTTACATTTGCTAACTAGTTGCTTTTATTTGTGCATTTGCCTAAAGGCATTATTGTCTAGGGAGGAGAGATTTGCAGCTATCTCAAATCTCCTTTGGGCTTGGTATATTTTGTGCTCTCGTTGTAGCTTGTCATTGTCGGTTGAATGACAAGCTCAACTTGGTCTCTATATGCCAAGTCTCTCTTGCACTAACAATTGGTTTGCAAGCATTTGTATGTTTTCAAGGGATAGGTTGCCAGCGCTATTGGAGTTTGAGGACTTCTTCGGTTGGAACAGTCACCTCCAAGGATATCAAAGGTCCCACAAGTTGTTCAAGCCAGCAATCTCATAAGACATCAAAAGATTTACTCAAGAGGGAGTTTCTTGAGCCCTTAGCTTATTTTCTATCTTGAAAAATTATCACAAATTTTCTTCTTTCATTTGAAAGCATTTGATTTC
>APFE031247026.1:51267-93470 GCA_000404065.3 Pinus taeda | reverse complement strand
AGAGGAGATTTGAGATAGCTGCAAATCTCTCCTCCCTAGACAATAGTGCCTTCAGGCAAATGCACAAAGAAAAACAACTAGATAGCAAATGAAAATCAAATGAATATCAAAAGACACAGGTATACCTCATGTACCAAAGCATGCACCACAAGAGAAGCTAGTAACCCCAAAGACTTTTATTTATTTATGTGAAAGCTGAGTACAAAATCCGGCAGAGTCTCCGCTAGCCCAATAGCTTGTTCTATCATGATACAATAAGAGCCCAAGGCTCATATAAATAAGAAAATGGGAGATGATCCCAAGGAAAATTCCAATGACAAGTGGCACAATGGTGAAGATCCCAAGACCATGTCAAATTCCAAGTGGCTTATATGACTGTTCAATTGCTGGAGATAACTGCCTCTTTGACTTGCGTTAAACTGCTGATAGCCTATGATAGCTGTGCGTATGGACTGCCACATAAACTATTGAGTTATAAATATGTGTTAAATGCTGCTGACTACCCATGTTAACTTGTTGTTCACGGCTGTTAACGTGCACATAATCTGCGTACGAACTTATTTGTTGACTTGCCAACATAAGTATGCTGTTGAACCTGCGTTAACTTGCTGTGACAACTGCGTGTGGGCTCCCTTTAAATGCGTGGAGATAGCTGCTGTTAATTGTGCGTGTAAACTGCTGTATGCCCACGTTTAAACTTGTTGCCCACGTCACTGCTCTTTGACTGCCGTACGGACTGCTGTTCAAATCTGCTGAGTAGGCTGCCTTTAAATCTGCGTACGGACTTGCCTACGATAACTGCTGGAAATATATTGAGTGCGCTGAGTAATACGTTGACTTGCTGACCTGTGGTTGTGAGTATGGTTGAGCTGCGTGGAGCTCTGAGGGGGCCAGTGTGTAATTGTTGAGTGCCTTTTGTTGATTTGTTATGCGTATACCATATGGCTGCCCACGTAGACATGCTGCCCACGTAACTATGTTGCAAACCACGTAGACTGTTGCCCTGCGTTGAAGTTTGATTTGGCCAGCATACGGACTTTGATTTGACTTTGACTTTGACTTCTTTTTTTGACTTTGAGATGAAACTTTATGAGGTGGGTCCCACATGCTCTGCCACATCACCCTTGACTCTCCACATAATTTCCATGTCAAAATTTGACTTATTTTGACTTTGGAAAAATTTATAAATTTTTCCAATTATTCATTTTTTTGAATTTTTTCTTCATTTTTGCCACTGTCACTTGAAAAATCGGCTTTTGAGGGACTCTGAGTCATTTTTTGACCCCCAAAGTAGGCTCTAGGAGAATGCTGGGCCTCTGAGGATGAATTTCGAGTGGTCATACGCCCCAGACATTTCCTAAGGCCACTTATTTATGCCTTTACATAAAAAATAATTAAAAAATCCCGTTTTGCGGGAAATTTTAACTATTAAAAAATCCTACTTAGACCTAGCCAAATTCCACGAAACTTTTCGTGTGATCTAGTATGGTAATATACATCGACCCTAGACACTAAGATGTGTCAGGGGCTCAATCTTCAAACCGTCACCTCGGCTTTGGGGTAAAAACGAGTGAAAAAATCCAGAGAATTATCCGCCTCTGAAAAAAGAAGGGATAATTAACCGGATAAAAAAAACACTCCAAGGTGTACTCGTTTGCTGATCGAGTCCCACATCCTAGGCCTGTTACAAATTCAAGAAACATCATACTAGCATCACTTATTACAATTCCCCGCAGGGTGTGGAATCTGGGTACAAAGAAGAAAGATGATGAGAAGATAGAAGGAGAGTTAAAAAACTCTGTTGACTGATGACATCTGATGGTACAAGTGTCCTCTGGATCATCCTTGGGCATGGAGTCTTCACATAATCATCAGATGCTACTCCAGTAGTCAACATTTACCATTAGTTAAATAGCATATTCTTAACATTACCATTAATTGCATAGAATTAGTAGGGCCCTAGGGTTGAATATTAGGTTGTGCCACTCATAAATTATTGTTTAAAAAAAATAATTTGTGTTTAGCCCACATGCGCCACACAAGCATGTTGTACTACCCCAAATGTGCCATATGGACACTAAAATGCAATGTACAGACATTGGAACATGAGGTTTGGTTCTTGAAACATGTTTTAACTGGGTTAAAATGCATTTCAATGTAGTTGAAACGTGTTTTAGGCGCATTTCAGTTGCATTTTGGGATTTCTGCATTGAAACACGACAGGTATCGGGGAGGGTCCCATGTTTCTTGCAACTTAGCATCCAAGATAATAAATGCTGAAAATATATGATTTTGATATAATTAAACCATAATTTACTGAAACAATAAAAATATGATTTTATGAGTATAAATTATTATCATAAGGGAGAGGACGAGTGGCTTTTTCAATCTATGGCTAGTGGAGTCTAGGGACGAACAAACTTAGCGTATTTTGAGTAGATAAAACAGCTCAAAATTTCTAGGGTAAGTCCACTCACTTATCTTGGTGTTTTAAAATCTTGGCTCTCAATTTCCAAGGATCAATTGAACCCACTTACTGCTTCCTCAAAGCATTGGAAGAAGGGTTTGTTTAACAAGGATAATGAAACTAATACTATGTTCACTTGCTTAATAGTTACTTATATTCATCCATTAAAACACTAACCAAGATAAAAGAAGTCCACTTACTAGATTTACCATGCATCCATCCAAGCTTCACTATAAATCATTCATGAAAAGAGATCAAATCCACATCAACAAAGTTCGCAAGAAAGTTGCTTTAGTGATCCATAGTGAACTAGTGAAAAAAGATCTAATCCAAGAGAAGTGCGTCTCTCCAAGTGCACATTGATACAAATGAGTCAACACTTTCCTAACTATACGAGGGTAATCAAGCACTTAGCTCAAATTAGGCATAAGAGCCCCTAAATCATAAAATCCATGATACAAGGTGGATAGGTCATCAAGATGACCCCCAAAGTAGTCTCAAAGATGAAAAAATAATGATAAAAATGAAAAATACCTTCCAAAACGCCACATGTGTGAGTGTAGAGGCCTCAAAAGGGTGACATCATCTCCAAAATTCATGTCTCTCCACAAAAAGTGCAATGAATCGTCTAAGGGGCATGTCTCCTTGTCAAAAGGTGCCTCCTCAAGCCCCACATCATGCAACAAGGTACCATGTTATCATGTATGTGCAATGTTCTAGCTCCAAAGGATAAAGTCCAAGGTGCCAAGGGTATCAGAGGGTCTTCAGAGGTGTGCTAACTTATCATCGAGATCAACGCCCTCCATCAAGGGTCCAATATCCATCATCAAGTAGATGCCCTCCAAAAGGGTGTGTAGCATTGCCCATGAAGTGTAAGAGAAGCATCGTCAATATCCTCCAAAGGACCATGACCATGTCTAGATCATCATCAAACATAAGCTCAAGGAATTAAGAAAGAATAACTAACATAGACACAAGGGTCATTGAAGTGTACAAAGTTGACCATATTCAATGTTAAAGCCATGTAAGTATATCACATCAAGTATCCTCTTCAAACTTGACATTAGCATAATACTATTAAACTAAAGAGAATATGAGAGACAAGCTAGAGAATATGAATAAATGAGAGATGTATTATTTCAATGTATATCCAATTACATAAGATGGTGTCACACACACACACATAGAGACATATATAGGAGATTTTGTTAATCTTGCTAGGAAACAATCACCTAATCAATAACTATTCACCTAACTACATATGTAACATAAATAATTTATTATTTACAACTTTATTATATCATTAATATTTTGAAATCATCATTACAACATCTAACACTCCCTCTTAAAGATAATCTCATTCTCCATAACCTGTAACATTTTTCGAAAATTTTCAAACTGCTCCTTATCCATAGACTTTGCCTTTAGACTCCATTGCCTGCCCTGATTGATGAAGGTATTAGTCCACTATTGTGTCAATTCCTTTAAACAACAATTTTTGTTTTGTTTTTTTTTTTCAATGTGTTTTGGGATAATTTAGAGAAAGGTTATGGAAAACTCTGCATTTTACAAAATTATTTACCTTGGACTTTTAGTCCGAGGGTTAGGATTTGCATGTATTAATTAAAAAAGTATAAATATAATTTTTTATACATTAATTAGGGTTGACTTTCAGGGTTTTTTTGTTGTTTTATGTGTTTTCAACCATTGAAAAATTCTTGTAATTTATTTCCTATTTTATTCATCAAATAATCTTTGTTTCTCATCTGTCTATTATCAGTTTTATGTTGTTTTGTTATTGTCGTTGTAATATTTGTATGTTGTAATTGTGTTACTTACAAAACCTAGTTTATAACAACAATTTGTAATCTAAAGGTAACATGTTTGGAAACGCATTTGAGCCTTTCCAAGACTTCCTAAGCTCTTGACATTTGAACTCATTGTCTTGGAATTACATCTTATCTCACTTTAAACCCTAATTATTCAACATCTATCCTTGGGTGTAGTTTATAGTAGAACCCTTAGGGGGTATTTAGTCGATGAGCACTTGGATTATCTAATCCCTGGGGAAGCCTCCCTTGTGGGGATAATATTTGGCCACAAAACAACAGGGGAACAATTGCTAAGGTGATGGTGGTGACTGACCTCATTGTTGCTACTAATCTAGGATGCTTAGTGAGGTTTTGCTAAGGTGCTAGATTTTGCAATAATAGGCCCCTCCACCTTCCAAGTGCATAAAAATATCTATAAGGTGGAAAGATACTCCACATGAAGGTGCTTTGCATGATCTTAAGTGCCATATACACTCTAAATAACACAAAAGTGCCAGGGAAATAATCACCTAGGCCAAAGTGTGAAATACTTACATAGATCCATGCTTAGGCTAAAGGGGAAGTGTGCTTTAAGGTATAAAACTGTTTGATAGCATAGCAGTTTTTTTATAAATGTTAAAGTGAAAAATCCTAGGGGAACTCTAAGTCATATGTCCTAATAGACCCACCCCAAGATCCCCTTGTTGTCTCAAAATCTAGCAAGTCTTGTGAGAGAACTCACAAGACAAGAGCATGACTAAGACACAACAATGAGGTGGATGCCACTATCACGTCAACACTCCACCTCTTTCTCTTTAGTGGAATTTCACCACATGGGAGGCTTCCTAGTATAGGTCACTTAAATGGTATTCTAGGTCAAAAGAATCAAGGTGACACTTTGATAGGCTTAATCAAGGTACTTAGAGTAGGAACAAGGCTCAATTCATTGTGATAAGGAATAACATACTAATGAAGAGGCTTATAAGGTAAGGCTCGTAGCCTAGTTTTTTGAAGATATGACTCAACACTAGTACATTTAGGCATACAAGAGGAAGGAAAAGGTTTGCTTGAAAGGTATGATCAACAACAAGAACAACAAACCTTTAGATGACCCTAAGTTGAAGCCTTAATGCAGAATTAGGGTTTTTCAAGCCCTAGGGCTAGAATTGCCTAGGGTTGATGACACCAACCTCGAGGAAACATTTTCAACCACACAAATTGCTAGTTTTGATGTTTTAAGGTCAAGCAAGGTGAAACAACTTCAAATTAGCTCAACTTCCAAGCCCTAATTGAATTCATCTTGAAACCATAACTTTAACGACTTGCCATGAAGGGACAAATTCTAGGAAGGAGAGAAAAAAATAAAGTTTTATGAGTTTTGATCACCAGGATGCGTGCTAGTACTTTCTATCTACTTGGGTGATGGAGTCTTAAGGATTTTGACCATGGAAATATCAAACCCATGAAAGGAGTAAGGGGGGAAACTGTTAAATTTGGCAACTAGGGCCAAACTCCATGTGGGTCATCTTATTTGTGGCAACTGATATTTTCCTTGGATCCCTCTCATCGAGAGGTGTAGGATTGATCTAAAGATCATCTGATTCTGATAAGTATTCATGGAGTTATGAATATATTTGTGTTATAAGTCAGATCGTCAAGTTCGGCCATCAACCAAATAAACCCCACGTGTGCTCAACTTTTTAGTATAAAAGGAGATGACTTGAGAGTCATTTCTCACACACACTTCTATCTTGATTTCTCTCCACTTGTCTTGGGTTTTAGTGGAAGAGAAATCTAGGAGTGGAAGCCCTAGAGGTTGGAGGAAAAGAGGCTGCCCTAGACGCAGATGGAAGGCAACCCTAGACGTAGATGGAAGGTAGCCTTAGACGCAGACTAAAGGCTTCCCTAAACGCTGGTCTAATTCAGCCCTAACCACAGTCAAACAAGAGAGTCTTATTCGTAGCATGAAGGGTCAAAGGGACAACGTGTAGGCTACCCTAGATAGCGTGAAGGGCTGTGTGGACAACAAGGTCTTAGCCGTCGTATAAAGGGTCAAAGGGACAGCGTGAAGGGCTGTATGGACCAATGTTGCATTAATCGTTATCGGGATAATATTGACGCGAGGAAAAAATCGTAATTATCGGGAAATAATCGGGAAAAAATCATTTGGTACAAAAATATTCATTTTTTTCATTTTTTTTCAATTTTTTTAATATATAAACCATCTACAGCATAAAATAAATACATTGACACATAAATATGATAAAAGAACTAATATATAAGATGTTTAATATCATTTCTAGTGCTAAAATCACACATAACATTGAATCATGTCCTGAATAGTAAGTCCTAACTCCCGAGTCCCAACTTAGCCTCAAAATATCAACAAAAAATATAATAATGTATTTCATCATGTCATAATGTCATATACAATAAAATGAAGAAAATAACTAAAGTCTAATCCTATTGATTTCCTCTGCCCCTCTTGCGAGAAAATGCCACGACTTGCCCTTTCCCTCTAGATATAGACGCTGGTGTTGGTGGAGTTGGCAGTGGACTCTGTCGTGCTCTAGAAGTTGAAGAACTAGAAGTAGGAGCTATAGGAGGTAGACCACATCCTCTACTGGTGGCAGGGGTAGCCCGGGCAGGGGGTGTCACCTCCTCCTCCTGTTCCTCCTGCTCTTGCTCCTGCTCCTTCTCCCCCTCCACTACATCTTGCACTAACCAATCATCAGCAGACTCCATGAGAGGCCTCTCGACCTCAACCCTCCATGCAACAGTGGTGTCAATCCCATCCAATGAGATGGCCTCCACATCAGGTGTCCTCTCAAGTTGCCTCAACCCACAATCGAAGATTGTAGTAAGACGTAGACCATGTCATTAAGTCGCTGGGGACTCCAACCTGTACAAAGATCATGAAATAATAATTAATAATTATAAAAAAATATTTTTTAATGAATTCAAAAATTTATTTGGAAATTTGCAATATTTTAAATGTTTAAGTGTTAACCTGTTGCGCTTCTTATTGTGTATTTTTTCAAATACACTCCAGTTGCGCTCACATCTTGAGGAGCTACATGTTGGGTTGAGGATGCCAATGGCAAGGTTTTGCAGAAAGGGTACCCTGCTACCATACATTTTCCACCATGCATCTACAACAAAATTACAAATAAATTTTTAAATAAACATAAGAAAAAAATGGAATTTGAAGAGACCATGAAATTTAAAACAAAGTTACAAACTAAAAAATACCTGGCATTTTAATCGTCCTATTAGTGACAACCATTTCAAAGCCAAATGTGCCACCTGCCATCCTATATGTCTCAATTTATTTGAAGATCTTTACACGTTCTGCTGGAGATCGCACCATCTTCTGGACACAGGATAAGAATCCATCCATGATCTCAGCATCAAATACAAACCCACATGCGTAAGAAAATGCGGGGTTCAGGAAAAGCCCAGCAGCATGAATGAGACGATGGAGTGTGTTGTTCCATCGCTCATCAATCACTCCCCATAGGAGGAGTTGTTTTTGAAACCCATCATCTCCCTTATCATCATAGTAGGCCCGAATGGCTTCTTTGGCCCTGCCCATGGCCTCATACAAATAGCCCATTGCGGACTTCTCACCATCAACCAACCGAAGAACCTTTACCAAAGGTTCAGTAACGGCGCACACCTCCCGCACTCTCTCCCAAAAGTCTTTTTGGTATGAAACTAGTCTGAATACAACCTCTCCCTCTGGTTTGCGGCTCATTGGCAAAGCACGCCACTCCTCTGAAAGAAACATTCTCTTCACATCCCACAGAATTCAAGAGGGATTGAAGAGATATGAAACTGGTGGCAAACCGTGTAATGGCGGGGCGCACCAACTCTTTGTTGTTGGTGAATCTTCTCATCAAGCTAAGGACATATGTATGGTTATATATAAATTTTGTAATGCTTTTGGATGAATCAACAATATCTTTGACAAAAAGAATTTTTCCTATGTCCTCCAACATCAAATCAATACAGTGTACAGCACAAGGTGTCCAAAATAAAGTAGGATGCCTGTCCATAAGCATCCTGCCAGCAGCAACATAATTTGCAGCATTGTCCGTTATGACTTGGACAACATTTTCTGCATTCACCTCCAAAATAAACACATTTAGCAAATCACATAAAGTTCTTGCATCTTTGATTTGTGCAGATGCATCAACAAATTTGATAAACATAGTCCCCTTGGGACAACTAACAAAGAAGTTTATAAGGGTTCTCCCCTTTTGGTCGGTCCAACTATCTGACATAACAGTGCATCTTGTTTGTGCCCATGATGCCCTAAAATCCTCCAATCTTTGGGTGTAGTCAAACTTTTCATTTTGAAGAATCCGGTGTCTAAAATCATGATAAGAAGGGATTTTGTACCTTGGGCCAGCATTTGCAATAGCATCAATAGCAGGTTGGAAAAATGGATTATTCCTTACAATGCTGAAAGGAATATCACTCCAGAGGAGAAATGTTTCCAGCAACTTGTCAGCTTGTTCTTTCTTAGTTCTTTTTAGCATTGAACTGATAGATGGCTGCAAACTAGGTGTAGTTTGAGGAACAAAAAATGATGTGGCAGCTACCGGATTGGTTGACACTGCAGTAGAACCAGTGTCACTTGCTTCAGCTGACTTTTTTAGTTGCCCCTTCATTTCTTTTTTGGCCTCTCTATTCTGGTCTAAAACTTCCAATGCTTTCATGGCTCTTCGGATGAGTTCAGGATTTGTTTTTGTGCAAGGCCCTATATCAAATCCAGGGATTTGTGCAAAGTGATACTTCAATCTATACACCACCCCGGACATTTGGAACCCACACAACTTGCAAGTTAAGTTTAGTCTATCATTCGGAGCTTTAGGTTCACCAAATTCCCAAAAAAGGTCCAATTTCCTTGGCATGTTTGTTTTTGAACTTTGACGTTGAAAACCTGAATGGTGTTTCGGTGAAGTTGTGAACCTATGGGAAAATAAGGATTACAATTTAGTATTTACAAGTTACAAACTTACAATTTAGTATTTTAATTTTTACATTGTACAAAAACTAAAAAAAATTACATACATTTTAAGAAACCCCATTCCAAGAATCCAAACCCAACCCAAAAAATAAAAAAACAATACATCAAAAACCCCATTCCATACCCAACCAAAAAGACTAAAAAAAATTTACATTGGGCAAATTTCATAAACCCCATTCCAAACCCAAGTTACCCAACCAAAAACAATGAAAAAAACAAAAACAAAGTTTCAAAACAATGAAAACAAAAGAAAATTGGTGCCCATACCGTTTCTATGGAGATAATCGGTCTCCTCCTCTTGATTTTCTCCTCCACGCACTTGAAATAGCTCCAATCCTCTCCAAGCAAAATCTCCAAGCCCTCTCCAACACTCCATTGCCCTCCGCGCGCGTAAGTGTGCAAATGAAATGAAAAAAAATGACTTTTGCCTTATAAAACTGTGCTGCCCCGACCCTCGACGATAATTTTGGAAAAAATTGCGATAAAGCGATAATATCGTGATTTTAACAACACTGGTATGGACAATAACTTCTTAAGGGAGGTAAGTCACACTCTTTTCTAGGATTGTTGCAGAGTTTAGAGGTGGTTGTTAGGGTACTATTGATGCCCTAACCAGAGTTATTGAACTACAATAGTGCACCAGCATTCAAGTATAAGTATGAGGATAATTTGATGATGAGTGTTGCTAGAAGAATCAGTGTAAGCATGTATAGCTTGGCTGGACAACATGGCAAGCATAACAAGCTGTGATGGGACAGCGATTGTGACATGGTAGCAAAGGTACATGGTGTTGCAAACTCATTGGACAGCACAATGATAGGACAACAACTATGGCATGGCGGCAAAGGTACATGGTGCTGCAAACTCATTGGACAACACAATGATGGGACATCAGCTGTGACATGGCAGCAAAGGTACATGGTGCTTCAAACTCATTGGACAACACAATGATGGGACAACAACATATTGGGCCAGCAACATGTTAGGACAACAGCATGTTGGGACAGCACACTGATTAGGACAGCTACGACATTGTGCAACAGTGGCACAATAGGACAGCAGCAGCAACAAGTACATGGTGGCAAGCATGGTGCTGCTAACACATTAGGACAACTTGGCTATGATGCTTGTTAGGACATAACAATGGGACAACAATATGGCACATGGGACAACAGTGCAGTATAAGGTGCAACAATATGATGTGTACAGCATGAGGTCCAACATTGTAATGATGGGTGCAACATGGTGCAGTGCGGTGAGGTGCAACATGATGACAAGATGCAGCACAATGATAATTGAAGGAGTCACCTTGGAGAATCAGTTGAAGTAGCATGTCTTCAACTGATCTCATGTATCATCTTCTTAGAGATAATCTATGCCCTTATCTAGATAAGTCAAAGTGTTGACTTCTGTTTTAAACGTACTATCTCTCTCTCTCTCTCTGTGTGCTGAACTATTGAAGAACATATAAGAAGAATTGATCAAGGGTTTCTCCACATTGGGGTTTGTCCTTGGCTAGCGCCACATCTTGTGTCCTCTTGTCTTGGCTTTTCTTCTGCGATTTATGTTTATGTTCTATCTGCAGTTTACTTTAATGCTGATGTGATTGCTAATCTGGAAAAGATATTGAGCTAACTATGAAAATTGAAATAAATTGCTCTAAGCATAGAACAAACCTAAAATTAACATGGTATTAGAGCTGAGGTGAAGACAATGCCCAAGCAAGAGTGAAAGGAGCAACCACCGAAGACAGTTGGGAAAGGACAAAAGGATCAATGGATTCCTCATCCCTTTTCAAATTCACCAAGGGTGTAGTCGAAGCAGAGAATATTATCAGAATGGCGCAACGAAAGTTTCTGATGGCCTACCTAAAGATCACTTGAATGGGAAGTCTAGATCTAAGGGTGGAAGGAAAGGCAGATGCCTTGGTTGCAATAAGTTCGGCCATTATGCGAAGGAGTGTCCAAGGTAGGGACACATCACTTGATGATGATAACAATCATTGCAGGGACATCTTCAATGATCAGAGGAATGACAGGTAATGCAGGTTATCAAGGAAACGATCGACTCTTCAGAGAAAGCAAGGAACCCTAGTTATGAAGAATCAAATGTTGTTTCTGATAAGATAAAGAAGCGTTATCTTGTATTGGCCCTCTCCTTCAGATTCTTTGGGAATCTGGCTTATTGATCGTAGTGCTTCTAGGAACCTCATCGGATAGAAGGGTACTCTCTCGAATTTGGTAGAGATGGAAACAACTGTGGGATTATACTTGGAGTCGATGCCACCTATCTCGGAAAGGGTGTAGGGAATGTTACCCATCAATTGAATGAGGGTAACTCTATTCATTTACAAGAATCTCTTTTATGTACCTGATCGCAAGAAAAACTTGGTGTCCATTTTGGAAATGGAAGTCAAAGGTTTCAGGGTGGTGGCATTCATCGATGGAAATGTACATGTTTGAAAACAGAATTTCAAAGATGCTTTTTCTCATGGGTTCAGGGTTGGAAATTTGTATCAAGTTGCAGGATGGTCCATTGGGGATCATGTCAATTGACATATCTCATCTATAACATTGGAGGTCTACTTATGAGGTCCTACCCGATGTGAGTCAGATGGTGACAGGGATGCCTGAATTCAAGAAGAGCACGAAGGTAGATGTTTGAGATGTACTGAAGGAAAATCTTACAAGGGGACCATTCCCCTCATGTAGTAGGTCCACAGGTTTGGAACAACTCGAGGGGTTTGAGATTCTTGATCGGGAATCTCATGTATACAGGTGGAAGAAAGCCCTATATGGCTTGAAGCAAAACACCTCGGGCATAGTATGAGAGGATTGATAGTTGTCTGATGAAGCTGAGATTCACTAGGTGTGAAACTGATCCAAACCATTGCCCGAAGGTTGTGGATGATAGACCCCTCTCATACCGTCACCTTATGAGGACGACCTATTTCTGACAGGTGCAGACCCTCTCATTTGCAGAAGTAAGAGGGAGTTGGATTCCGGATGTGGAATGATAAACTGCAAGCCCGTGACTACCTCGAGGATCTTAACTTTCAGAAGTTATATGGTAGTGATGCTGGACCAGATTTGGGAAATGCATCTGAGTTTCATAAACTCATTCACGTTGATGTTCTTGGTGAACCTCCGTCCGGACATATGTTTTGCAGTTAGCATGATGAGCTCATATATGGTGGAGCCTCATTGGATTGGTGCTAAGAATCTTCTGAGATATCTTCGGGGCACAATCTCTCATGCATTGGGATACACTGTCGGAAGTATGGAGCTGCATGATTATTCGAATGCTGACTAGGCAGGGAGTGTGGAGGATCTTAAGAGCACTTCTGAGTGCTGATCCTCTTTGGGTTTTGCTTGATATCCTGGATGAGTAGGAAGCATAAGACGGTCAATTTGAGCACTGCTGAGGCTAAATACATAGCTACGAGTATGACCTTGTGTGAATTTGCCTAATCGTGGAAGCTCTTCAGTGAGCTGTTTGTACACATGATGGATACCATCGTGATCTTTTGTGTCAACCAGAGGGGGATTCGATTATTGAGGAATCTCGTATTCTATTTCTCCAGCATATAAACATTAGATACTACCTTATCTGGGATATGGTATGTTGATGAGCGAGGAGGCTCCATCGCATTGAGACTGATGTACAGGTCACAGACATTCTGTCTAAGCCTCAGGGAAAGGTCTAATTTGTGACTTTCCCGAACGACTTGGAGTCGTTAAGAGACCTTCTTATAAGGGTCCTGCATGTTGCATGCATTGAGATCTGGGAGCTCCGGGGGGCTTGGGGTACTTACTGGAGCAACACGCGACCATAGGGCGACTCACCCTCCCCTAATGGTGCACTGTGTACAGGCTGAATGGCTCAACCTTCCCTTGTGATACCCCAAGGAGACTTAGGGACAGGATGAATAGTTCTCCTGTTGAGGCATCCTAGCCATGCAGTCTGAGAGTCATGGGAAGTACCTCTCGTCTGGCTAATGAGCAGGGAAATGGGGTTAGGCACCATAGTAGTACTATCGATGGACGCATCGTTGTATCTACCGTACTCCCTATGCTAGGGTGACCTCCATTGATCTGGGATCAATAAAACTGATATGGGATCAGTATGAGTGGTTTGAGACACTCTCTTGTGATATTGATCTGGGATCAATAAAACTAACTTCGGGTTAGTAGAGAATGGTATGAGACATTCTCGATCAATTCTTATTCTTCATGGTTCAGCAAAGCAGAGCTTAGTAGAGCACTGATGGCAGAGATAGTACATTCGGACATATGCATCAGCAGATGGAGTTCTCCCTAGTTGAGAGGGAGTGTTAAAATTGGAAACTAGTGGCAAACTCCATGTGGGTCATCTTATTTATGGAAACTGATATTTTTCTTGGATCCCTCTCATCGAGAGGTGTAGGACTGATCTAAAGATCATCCAATTCCGATAAGTATTCATGGAGTTATGAATTTATTTGTGTTATAACTCAGTTCGTCAAGGTCGCTTAACAATCAAATAAACCCCACATGTGCTCAACTTTTTAGTATAAAAGGAGATGACTTGAGTCATTTCTCACACACACTTCTATCTTGATTTCTCTCCACTTGTCTTGGGCTTTAGTGGAAGAGAAATCTAGGAGTGGAAGCCCTAGACGTTGGAGGAAAAGAGGTTGCCCTAGACGTAGATGGAAGGCAGCCCTAGACACAGATGGAAGGTAGCCCTAGATGCAGACTAAAGGCTGCCCTAAAGCAGACCTAAAGGCTGCCCTAAATGCTGGTCTAATCCAACCCTAAACGATGGTCTAATCTAGCCCTAAACACTGGTCTAATTCAGCCCTAACTGTACTCAAACAAGAGAGTCTTAGTCACAACATGAAGGGTCAAAGGGACAACGTGTAGGTTGCCCTAGACAGCGTGAAGGGTTGTGTGGACAACAAGGTCTTAGCCGCCGTATAAAGGGTCAAAGGGACAACATGGAGGTCGCCCTAGACAGCGTGAAGGGCTGTATGGATAACTTCTCAAGGGATGTAAGCCGCACTCTTTTCTAGGACTGTTGCAGAGTTTAGAGGTGGTTGTTAGGGTACTATTGATGCCCTAACTAGAGTCGCTGAACTACAATAGTGCATCAGCATTCAAATATAAGTATGAGGATAATTTGATGATGAGAGTGTTGCTAGAAGAATCTGTGTAAGCATGTACAACATGGTTGGACAACATGGCAAGCATAACATGCTGTGATGGGACAACAACTGTGACATGGCAGCAAAGGTACACGGTGCTACAATGATGGCAGAACAACGGTGACATGGCAACAAAGGTACATGGTGCTGCAAACTCATTGGACAACACAATGATAGTACAGCAGCTGTGACATGGCAGCAATGGGACATGGTGCTGCAAACTCATTGGACAACACAATGATGGGACAACTGTTGTGACATGGCATCAAAGGTACATGGCGCTGCAAACTCATTGGACAACACAATGATGGGACAACAGCATATTGGGACAACAACATGTTGGGACAGTAGCATGTTGGGACAACACAATGATTAGGGCAGCTATGACATTGTGTAGCAGTGGCACAATAGGACATCAGCAACAACAAGTACATGGTGGCAAGCATGGTGTTGCTAACACATTGGGACAACTTGGCTATGATGCTTATTGAAGCATAACAGTGGGACAATGGTATGGCACATGGGACAACAATGTAGCATAAGGTGCAACAGTGTGATATGTACAACATGAGGTCCAACATTGTCATGATGGGTGTAGCATGGTGCAACGCGGTGAGGTGCAGCATGATGATGAGATGCAACACAATGATAGGTGAAGGAGTCACCTTGGAGAATTAGTTGAAGCAGCATGTCTTCAACTGATCTCATGTATCATCTTCTTAGAGATGATCTATGCTCTTATCTAGATAAGTCAAAGTGTTGACTTCTGTTGTAAATGTACTATCTCTCTCTCTCTCTATGTTGAACTATTGAAGAACATATAAGAAGAATTGATCAAGGGTTTCCCCACATTACGGTTTGTCCTTAGCTAGCACCACATTTTGTGTCCTCTTGTCTTGGCTTGTCTTCTGCGATTTTTATGTTTATGTTCTATCTACAGTTTACTTTAATGCTGATGTGATTGCTAATCTGAAAAAGATATTGAGCTAACTATGAAAATTGAAATAAATTGCTCTAAGCATAGAACATACCTAAAATTAACAGAAAACCTAGGTTTTCACCTACTAAGCCTAACTACCACTTTATGAGGTGATAAATTTACTAGAGAAAAGCTCTCTAGGAGGTTCTCTAGGGAGTTCAAGGATATAAAATTAAAGAATGCAAAAATTACCCAACATTTCATATAAATATAAGCGTTTAGACATGGAACATAGAAATCCTAGCAATATTCACTACATGCAATAATCATGAAAGATATTTAACAAAAAGTATTCGCAATATATCCAAGAACATGCCTTTTCATCATAAAATTATGACTCCACAAAAAGCATTAGTCTCTAACAACTAAAAATCCTCATAAGATCCCATCTCCACAAAGTACCAAAGTAAAAATAGATAGGCCGAGTTCTCTAAGAGAGGCTGAATTCTACACAAGTTATGTTGAACAAATAAGAGAGGTGATCCTCTATTTATATGAGGTCTACCTCTTCTAATTTCTGACTAAAACCCTGTACACAAGTTTGATTTTTGAGTGGACAAAAAGTAAAATTGGGTTACAAGCTAACCCATTGTTGAAATTGGGTAGCGTAGGGAGGTACTCTCACATGCCCTTGGTACTAGGTCTGTAAGAAAGAAACACTCATAAAGTGAGGTTTTAGGAGTGTATGGGCTTTGCACCCACGTTGTGGGCTTTGTACTCAAAGTGAGTGGGCTTTGTACCCAAGGAGATCCTTTAATGTTCTAATTTAATGTTGAGTTTGATGTTGGAGGTTTCTTGAAGAACAAGGGGGTTTCCAAAAGGATCTTTGGTCTAGTATATATTAGAGGCCAATGGAGACTTTTGAGGAGCAAGTCAGATGGACAATAAGTGATGGATTCTTCTTGATTGAACCATGAAATTTACTAAGGACGCCGCAAACCTACAACTAGGGCAACAGGGTGTGTTTGGGGGATCCTTTTTTATGGTGAATTAGGGCCAACATTTATATTTTTGTTTTGGGCTGCTGCAGGTCAAGGAAAGGCTAAGCAAAGAAAAGCCCTAGATGTAAGAACAAGGGGCCAAAAAAGCCAGATCTTGTAAATTAAATTGCTGCATGGTTAAACAATTCATGAGGTGTTTGTTTCCCTAAAGGAGAAGGGTCCTAACTAGTGTGGAAGGTTGCAAAAGGGTTGACAGCCTTAGAGGAGAAACCACAGGTCAAGATAAGGAAGGCCGAACCTAGTTTAATGCTGACACTTTGCGGAGGAAAGGTCGTAGTCTGGATAAGTGGTTTGTTGAAGTTCTAGGGAAGGTCGAGGGGGCTTAGGAGTAGGTTGAGTTTGTTGGTAGACTTCTCGGCGCAACTGTAGCAGTAAGGGACATTTGTGTGGACTGTTGAGGTCCTACGTGAAAGCTGCAAGATTTTGAAGAATTGCTAGGTGGATAGATTGCTGATTGGGTGATTTAAGGAGTGTTGTTAAAGCCTTATTATGTTACAACAATTTTTGTTAGGTGTTGTAGATGTCTTTGTGGTCAAAGGATTGCCACAATGTTGATATTTGGGCAGAGAGAGCTCAGAGGACAAAGCCTTAGCCCTAGGTGTTTTGTCAAAGAGTTTGACAATGTTTTTGGGCATTATCTAGGGATTGTCAAGGGCCATTATCCTCGATATAAGAGTCCTAAGGATTCTTGTTAAAGGACTAATAAGAAATCAATTTTGAACAATAAATATTGTGTACTTTGCATGATCTAATTGTTGGTATATTTCATTGTGCACAAGTTGTTTTTAAAGTTAGGCTTTGTAGTGTGCTTATGTTTTTCGTTTTGTGAAACTGCCAAAACATAGATCATACCTGACGTTTATGGAATTCTAACACCCATTAGCTTTACAACAAGATATTGCAAAATAAGCCTACACGTATGAGCATTAGGCCTAAGAAGGTGATGACTTCATGCCATTTTAGGGCTCCAAATGCGCCATCAAGGCAAAGACAACACTGAAAATGTATACAGGCATCATGATCATCCTCCTTTGAGGAAAATCCCCAAATCAAGCATCAAAGCAGCTCCAAGGGTCTAAAATCCAGCTATGGGTGCCACACGTCATCTCCATGGGTGTCAAGTGAGTAGCGTGGTGCCTCCTCCTTCCAGGGTCAAGGCTCTATTAGGTGCAGTAGACCCTCCTCAATCATCCTAAGGATGACCATCCTCGTGGGCCTTGGATGATGGCATTCCCATTAAGTATTGTCAAAGCTAGCCTAGGGGCATGTTTGGTCCACTAGTACATCATTAAGAATCCTCCATGATATGCAAGATAAGCTTAAAGTTCTGGTTCTTGGGAGTGCTTTGATGTATATCAACTGCCTAAGTCATCAAAAGGGTCAACGCTCTGCCAAAAGTGGGCAACACTGCATCTACTAAGTCATCATGCTCTATGGAATGTGGTGTATGGCTTGGGCATCATGTAGAGTGGGGTGCCCTCAAGGCCTTTGTTGCTTTGGACCCCCTAGCGAAACCAACTCAAACTCAATTGAAAGCAACCATTAATTAGAGACTAAGATCATAAATGCATCTAAGTGGACCATACTTAAGTGTTAGGGCATATAAATACTTGAAATTGGGATCACCTTCAAATATCTAACTAGACCAAGTCTTGTAAAGGTGTTCCCTACCTTTGTAAGGGTGGCTAAGTAGTCCACCCTGTTAGTTGCTTCTAGCCCCCAAGGGGAGGTGGCATTTCCAAGGTTAACCCTTCAACCAATAGGTGTTGGTATAAGTAAGTGGCAATCGACGAGAAAGGCTTCATGGCCAAGTGCCATGGTCAAGAGACCAACTAGTGGGAGTCCCTATCTTGAGTGTATATATGTAATGGAGGGAGCAATCATGGATGCATGAGTTACCTTGTTTGGCTTGCTTTTTCCACCCCTCAGGTGTGCCTTTTACTTATTTTTGATAATGCCTTGTATTTTTGTGCATAGCTCAAGGATCAAAGCTTGCTCTTTATGATATAGAATTTAATTTACCCCTTAGGGTGAGGTAGTTTATCGCTTATTAGGTTTGGGACATGCAAGGGTTCCTTTCGATTGTTAATTTGGTAGCTCAGGGAGAAATTCTCTCCTTTAGACAACCTTCGTCATCAAGAAAGACCCCTCCTAGCCCTTGGAAGGATTTAATTTGGTTAAGGAAAAATATGTTTTTAACTTTTTAACGTGAAAACCCACATGTGAACAAAAGTTCAGGTCGGCCTAAGGACAAATTGGGTCTCCAAGGAAGCATATTAATACAGGACAAGTCAATCTCATTTGGCATCACATCAACTCATCCATTCTTCTCTCTCTTCTCTTATGATACGCTGGAAGGTACAGGGACGCATTGGATCTTATGCAGGATTATAGATGGTCTCCATTTTGGGTTTGGTCTCCCTATACGGGGTCTTAACCCTCTAGAGGGCTACATTGGCACAATTAGGGTGTGTGTAGAGAGCCATGGGCCTCCACAGTGGTACACGACACTCTATGGATCCCCAGAGATGTTCAAAGATTGCTCGAGATTCACCTGTTGGACGGGAAGATGCACCTGGTTCACAATGCCCAGCCGACCCCACAGTTGTACCATGCACTTGGTATATGACCTAGGACTTTTATAATGATGTGGCATCACTTACACCATCATCAGAGCCCTTACAGATGGTCTACAGGGATCTTCGATCTACTTGGATACCCATGAGGCTACTTGTGTGCCCCCACACCCATTGGGAGCACCACAGGTTTATTATTTGGAGAACAAGGGGCCAACCCCTTGTCCACTACTTTTGGGAGTCCTATTCATCATTGCGGCACTTATGGACTTCATCAGGCTTCTTAACGACATGTATTATTAATCATTTGACCTCTTAAGAGGCTCATTCTTTTGTTTATGGGCTAGTTTTGTGGGCTTGTCATCAAAAGTTAGTTATTTTGCACATTATTTTATTCTAGGGGCTAATGTAGGCCTAATTAGCTAAATAAAACTCATTAGAAGTGTATAAATACAAGTGATGTGAGTTCATATTAACATCATCACTTGGTTTTGGATTTGTGATCTCTTTAGATATTTTCGCTATTCCTTGTTGGTGGACGAAATTTTGGAGCATGAAATGAATTTTGATGTTTGGATTATCTTCTTTTGTCTTGGAGCTTCTTGATTGGCAAATTTGTTGATGGTTGGATATATTCTCTTACATGTAAGCACAAATTTAATGCTATTCCTTCTGTTACTTCGTCATATGCATTGATAATGGGATTTTCGCTACACTAGGGCTAATTGCTGCGTGCATTATTGCGAAATTGTGGAATTATTGTTTTTATATAGTATTTCTCAATGTATGGGCAATGTATGTTGAATGAAATTCTCCTAGAGATAATTTTATCATTGAATTTATCTTGATAAGCCATCTCTTTTTGCAAAACGAAGTATAAAGCTTTAAGATCACTCTCCCTTGCCCTAATGCTAAGCAAAGTTGTCCTTGAAGCCTCCTTGACCTAGAAACAAAGTCCATTCTCATTATTCTTCTTGACTCCAATCTCCCCAAAGGAATAGGAACTGGTCTGCCATAAGGTGAGCACCTTAAACCTATTTTTCTTCCCCCTACCGCTCTTTTTCTAGGTCTAGTTTGCATAGGTCACTTAGGGCATCAATTATCTCACAATCTAGCCATCAAAATACTTCGATTTTTGGTCCACAAATGCGTTGGTGTGTCCTCAAGAAGCTCTCCAAATTTCATGAGATTCCGACGGTGGGATCTTGAGATATCACAAGTCCTAGTGCGAAGATCAATTCTTGCCCTTGGTTTCACTTAGGTTAGAAACTTCACTGGGATCCTTGCATTTCCTTTCATTGAAAATTCGTTCCTTGATCCCTTTCCCCTCCCTAATTAGGTCAAGTATATTATTGGTTGCTAAACCCTATCCCTTTGACCTAACCTCGGGTCCGCTTGGTACCGTGTGGTCCCATGCACTATCAAGGTTAATTCTTCAAGGATCACTTGGAACCCAAGTTTCCACAAGAATTATAGGGCTTAGTGATCTCTTTTATTAGACACATACTCAAAACCTAACCCTTGAAATTCTCCCCAAGCCCTTCCTAGAGAGTCTTCCATCTTGCCTTCCAAGACAAGCAAGTCACAATCTTGAGCCTCTCTTGTAAATAGGCTTCTAGGATCATCCTTCATCCTATATTTGATCCATTCATCTTTGTGATCCTTATCATACTGGGTCTCCTCCCATCGGCGGAAGTCCGTAAAGAGTAGGGAGCTTTAGCTGAGGTGACAATGGGCTATTGCTCCATTGTTGCCCTTGACCTAGCAATTGTCCCTTTAGGATTTCCTCCTAGAACCCTTGCTAGTTTGAGCGGTAACAAGGTCCACTAGTACATCATCAAGAATCCTCCATGCCAGGTGTTGTCGCACACACTGTCTGGGCAGCGCGACAATGCTCAGACCGGGGGCTGTCACTCTGATCCCCGATCCCTCCGTTTAAGCCGTCTCCCAATAGCAGGTTAAGGGCAGTAGACCTTATGGGAAAAAGGAAGACCAACTGGGAACCAGCTGGCTTGGGAGACACAACAGGGGGAAACAAGCACTCGATCGATGTTAGAATTTGATTAGATCTTTAAATGATTAAGACCAGTGCCTTATGGAGTTAATGAAAACCTAGTTAATTAACCACTGCTGCTTATGAAGTAATTTAATGATTGCTTGAAAAAATTTATAAAATACCAAACATGTCACGAGCATTATATAATCCAAGCAACGATTAATTTCAATAGATGCATAATGCTTTAATAATGATCCAACAATTAAATTTCTAAAGATTAAATGCTTTAAACAACCATAAAATTTAAATGCTAACCAGATTCAAATAGTTAATCTCTAGATATAAACATTTAAGCACATTTAACTATACCACAACAGAAAAAAGACCTTAAAAGGAATTTCCAATTTTTAATTAGGTTTTTTTTTAGAAAGTTTAAATTTTATTTTATTTTTAATATTTTTTATAAAATTCTAAGCTTAAAATAAAATTAAATCTAAACTAAAGTCTAAAAAAAAAAACCTAAAAGGAACTATCAGTGTCAGTCTTTGAAGCCTTCCACCAGTGCTCAAATATGCTCTTACAAAGTGGTCTTAGTTTGTCAAGGTCATATTTTGTCATTTCAGTGAGTCTTCAAGTAAAATTTGGTCATTAGGTATTATGTCTAGGGTATATTTTCACTCCTTTCAAAGTTGTCCAAATGTCGGTCCATGTCACCATTAGTTGAGTGTACCATTATTATTAAAGGGTTGTCATCATCATTTCATGTTCCAATGGGTCATTTTACACCTTGTTCGTGCTTCAATTGTACCTAGATAAGGCTCATTTCCTTCTCCTAGGGTTTTGAAGGTAATTTCTTTTGGATGGTCAAATCATCAACAAAACTCGTGTCTTGATGTTCATACACCTTCCCCTATCCTTAATATACCTTATTAAACATTTCCCATCACTGATATCCCTAAAACTCCTCATTTTCCCACAAACCCTATTTTCTTGCTACAATTTGACAATTTTCTAGGCTAGGCCTGTGTTTAGCCCTTTTGGACCCCTTCCCTTCACTTAATCTTTGAAATTGCACTTTCCCCTGTTTCCTAACATCCCTCCCTACTTCCCAAAATTTTCTCAAGAATTTAGAAGCCCCTTATCTCTTTCATTTCACTTCATTTCGACAAATCCCCTGTTCCACACATCGGGATAGGTTTTACTCAAATGATGTTTTTGAGCAAGAAAAAATGAATTTGGAGAAAGTGAGAGAGGTTTTTGTTCACAATAGGCCAAGGAAGAAAAACCTCTTTCACTTTTTACACAGGTGTCATGGTTTTAGACCAATGTCAAAAATAAAGTTGCCTTAGGAGGGTTGCTACACCTCTAGAGTGGCCTTGGGAAAATCAAGATTTCTCCTAACTTGGTTGGCCAAATGACTTGCTTGATGAGTCAAATGATAACTCGACACAAAGAGCTTTCCAATGAGCTATCATGAGCTCAATTTGGAGTTGAGGAAGACCTTCAAAAGTTGACTGCAACAACACTCTGCCTTTAAGCAGCCTCATTTTGCACATTTTGACTAGAATTGGGAAAATTGACTTTTGACAGGGCAAATGAATTCCAAATTGAAAAACTCAAGCTGTGTTGGAAAGTAGACTCGATAAGCTTTCCAACGAGCTATACCGCGCCCAATTTGGACACCGAGAAGGCCTCCAAAACTGGTTTGCAAAAAGGCGCTACGCACATGTTCCAAAAGCCAAAAACACTTCAAAACTCTTCCAAACTTCCTAAAAGTCAAATTAAAGCTTGTTCCAAGTAAGTAAAACATTCCTCCTTGTTCAGGGAAGTTGTGTTTGGTGCCTTGGATGTTTTTGGTTTCCTTTAAGAAAAACCCTAGCTAAATTGTTAACATAAACCCTAGCTAATTCTTAAATCCTCTTTTGCAAGTTTTTAAAGGGCATTGCTCTTCTTTTTCACTTCATCCATTTTCCATGTGGCAAATTCCATGCCCTTTCCCTAACATCATCAACATTCACTCCTTAAACCCCACTCCCATTTACCAAACCATAGCCCTATACTTTATTCCCAAACCCTAACTCCCACTTCCTATTCCTTCACTACATCCACTTCATTATCAAATCCCTCATTCCACATTCATAATACCATCCACTACCCTCATTCCCAAAAGAAACCCTTCCTCCTAGCATTCACTTCCTTATACACACCACTTACCTCATATTTCAAAATCTCTTCATACTCATCTGCTTTCACTTCAAATTCATAAGCATGGAGACAGATTCAGACTATGAGAGGGAAGAGGAAATTCTCAGTGATTCTTCCAGAGAAGCTCATGTACCAAAAAAGCCACACAAAGGGGAAAAGATCATCTGGGAGGACAGTATCAGCTTCAAGAGTTGCTTGCTTGTCCTCTTGCTATATCTTGTTTTAGACATCATTCTTGCTATGAGCTTGCCTGGTTGTTTGTCACTCATCTACATAATGGCCAAGTGAACCTTGCTGGTGTCTCCTTCACCTTGTCACTTACCACTATCTCAGAAACAACAGGCATTCCAAATGTTGGTGAACAGTGGAATAAAGGACAATATGTTGACAGTATAATGAAGAGGCTTAAGCCTAAGTTGAAAAAGGGCCTTAAGAAAGAAAAAAGAGCATGATAAACTCAAAGATCTTGGCTGAAGCATCATTGGCCCAGCATAGCACATAACAAAGATCACTCAGGCCAAATTTCAAGAAATTTGGTGAAGTTTTGGTTATTTTTGAATTTTTGAGGCAAAAAACAGGTTTTTCTGGTAGGTGCGTAGCGCCACCGGCGCTTGCTTTTGATAGGGACCTACATTTGAAGAAAACTTGGAATTTTTGGATTCCTTATGAAATGTTATGCATGCTCAAAATTACTAGGAAATTTTGACAAGTTTTGGACCTCCAAAAGGGCCAAAAACACTCAAAAAATGCCCTCTACCACTTTTTGGCCACACAGGAAGTAGTCTTGGGAGATGGCAATTTTGGAGGGGCAAATGGACTCCAAATCAAAAAATTCAAGTTGTTCCAGAAAGTAGACTCACAAGGCTTTCCAACGAGCTATCCTACACCTGATTTGGACCTCGGAAAGCCCTCCAAAAGCAGCTTGGAAAAGCGCTACACAAAAAAATAGTGCTACGCACAGGATGAAAAAGTGCCAATTTTGCTCAAAAACTCTGTTTTTCGCCTAGTTTTATTTAAGTTTGACTTTTTCTCTCTTATGGTCAAATTCATGATGTGACATGATGTAAATTGATGTACTATGATGTAAAAATAATAAAAATTGACTTGATAAGATAGATACATCAGTTGTAGGTGGTTTAGAGTTGAATGAATCAGTGTCCTAGGTTTTAGAGGCAAGCTATTCCACTATCTATTTTTGTGTTCCTAGTTTAGATATGGTTGAAACCACCCCTCTTCTCATGGATTCGACCCTTGATGGATAGTACAGGTGGTTTGGAGGTCTATATCATGTGTTTTTTCAGTCATTTGTAAAGGTTGGACTCTTGTGGATGCATTGAGCACTATTGTACATCATCTTTGCAGTTTGGCAAGGAAATAGACCAGGGTTTGTAGCATTTTGTGGGATTCTTGTGGCAAGGTGACTTAGTATTGTTTTTCCTTCTGTGATTCAAGTTATCATATGTTTATGTGTTGCCATTATCTCTCTCTTTTCTGCTTAACTAAATGAATCAAGTATAAAGGTGGAAATCATTGATGTTGCAGTGCTCTACCTTAGGGTTTCATTAGTTTTACATGTTTTCTACTGTTTGAAGAGGACTCATGACACATTCATGCCCTCTCCAACTCCTCACCAGTCTCAAGACTCACCATTACACCTAATTTGAAGTACTAAAGCACTTGCCTACCTCGCCCCACAGAAACCTCTGCAAGACTGAGTTCATTCACCGGACCCAAAACAACCTTTCACTTTTGATCCAACAAACCAACATAAAATTCAATCAAACCCCTCTGAGCATATACCTAGCCTAAAATTAGTCTTTATATCAGTCATCTCAAGCATTTCTTGCCATATTTTCATTGAGATTGACAAGGAGAGAGCCCTCTCCCGACCTGGTAGGGCTAGCTACCAGGTTAAGCGTGGTTTGATGTTACCCTAGACCTGCCTTTCTCAGCCTGAAGTAGATTTAGGCCCTAACATAGTGGTGACCATACTGGGGAAGAAAAGTTTCTTTATTCGTTAATGTTCTTTGCTTTATAAACTACAGATCGAGCTTGAAGTTTGCCAGGTAGCCTTCGAACTGTTCTTACTCTGCAAGTGCATAGTAGATGAAAGCTGCTTCAGTCAATCTCCGATTTAGTTTATGAACTGAACATATGACTTGCAAGCGTTCTAAACGCCCTTGTGGAAGAGGTGACAGATCTTCTCCGGGAAAGATCATTCAAGTTGCATATCTGATTGTTGATGCTGGACAATGATCAGACACTGGAAAGGCTGAAATCATTCACCTGGCGATTCCAAATCAGTTTTGAGATCAGATCCAGGGACTCCACTGGAGGATGAACCTGACCAGCAGAAACATGAAAGGACAATATGGAGAGATCAGGTATTCAAGTTGGAATTTCATCTAAGAAATTTTGTTCTTTGTTGTAAATTATTTCTTCTCTTTTCCCGAGAATGTCAAGAAGGCTTTGCAAAGTATATTGTATTTGAGAAAATATCCTTGGCCTGCATTTGATTCCTTTTCTTTGAAGATTGTGAATACCAAAGATTTGCATGCCTTTGAGCTTGATCAAGACCTTTCTTTTGAATTTTGTGATGACCATCTTCAAACTGATGAGCCTAAAGAGACCAAGACTGATTCTATACCTTCTGAATATACTTCTACACCTTGTAAAATTCCAGATCGATACAAGCCTCTGATTTTACCTCCTATATCCCATACTTTCCCTAAAAATCATTGCTGAGAGACATGTATTGAATTTTGAGTCTTTTCTTGACCTTTTTGAAGTTGATGAAGAAGATGTCAGTATGAGGCTTTTTGCTCTTTCTTTGCAAGGCAAAGTCAAGAGTTGGTTCAAAACCTTGCATGATGCGAGCATCTCAGATTTACAGTAGTTCGTCAAAGTTTTCCTTGACAGGTGGGTAATCAGACAAAACCCTTTCTTGATTATAGAAGAGTATAACCAGTTGAAAAGACAGCCAGGGGAGATAGTACAACAATTTTCTGCCAGATTTAGCCAAGTTTCTTATTCGATGCCTGTTAATGTAAGACCTTCTCCTGGGTTCGCTCTCTTACACTATCTGGATGCTTTCGATCTGGAAATGGAGTTTCAGCTGAGAGAAAGGAACCTTGCAACACTTGAAGAGATGCAAAACAGTACAGTAGATGTAGAGGTTCATTTGCTAATTAGAAGGGCAAAACTAAAGGAAGAAGAGATGAAGAACATAGATCCAGAGGAATCAACATCTTTAGAGGTAAAGCTCGACATTTTGGTAAGTGCAGTGGAAGAGATGATGCAAAAGATCACTACAAGGAATGAGTATGACGTTCAAGACCATGGCTCGCTGATTGAAGAGGAACAAGTTACTGATCCAAAACATTTTGTTTCTTATCCCAGTTGTCGTAGATCTGATCATGATTGTTTTATAGATCATCTTGGAGAAGAGAGATTTGTTGATATGACATGCATGCTTGATGATGTATTTGATACTGATGATTTGCCTCAGTTTGATCTGTATGATGATGATTATGTTCTCCAAACAGAAGCTAGTCTTGCAGACAAATCAACATCTAGTTTGTGGGAGGAGGAAGTTCACTTTCAACTCGAATACCATGATCAACCGTTGCATATCAGCTATGGAAATGACGAGGAATGTGCAACAAATTTTTAAGTAAGTGAAGGATCTTTGCCTTTTTGTTTTGCTTCGTTTTAGTTCATTAGAGACAACTTTCATGCAATCAAAAATCAATTGTCGACAAGTCTTGATCTGAACCATCTTGAGGGCAATGAAATCCTTGTTCAAGACTTTTCATATCCTGAGTTGCAGCCCCTGAATGCCTTTGATTGTCAAGTTGCAAATGAAGACTTGGAAGCTGGACCATATGATCAAATGATGCAAGATGATTTTGTACCATTTTGTTTTGAATCATTTCAGTTTTTGAAGGAAAAGTTGCATAGTACATTTTCAGTAAAGGATGAGTAGCTTGTAGGGAATCATGTAATCTCATCGGAACCAAGTTTGTCATGATCCAATAGCTGATGTTTTGTGTAATATCCCTTTCTAGGAATATTCCTCAAACCCCAGCAAAACCCCAACCAGAAAAATGCACAAGTGGTATAGTCGCTGAGAAACTCACAGAGATATAATAACAGTAGTACAACAAACAATGATGCATACATAAAATATAACAGATACTCAAGAAATGCAATGAGAAATGCTAAGCCATTTTATTATACTGAATAATGAAATGAGTACAGGAGGTGATCAGCAAGATGGCACCTCGACTTGCTCAAGGCAAGTGAAGAAATACACTCAGAATAGCAAAGAAATGGGTCCTCTCTAAATTGCGTCCAAGCTGTTGGAGAACTGCAGTGTTTCTGTTGCTGGAATCAAATGAGGATTTGGGGCTGTTTCCCACCTCAGAAAATGCCGAAACTCTAGAATTCGCCTCTACTCAATAAACCCAGAAAAACCTAGAAAGCTTTTCTGAAATGGTCGACCCCCGAAAATCACCCCCTTGGGGATTTGCGCAATCCCTTAATGCTTTGTGCCGCTACTGAAGAAAACCCTTCAGAACTCTGCCTGAAACTCTGCCAAAATCCTCCAATATGCAAGCACTGATCCCCTGCTCAAACTCCCAACTCAAATCCTCCATAAACCCTCAATCCAGAATTCCTGCCAGAAAGAACTGTCATTCCTCTCAAGACTGCGCAGTCATCCAAAGTGCTCGATCCTCCTGCAAACTACTGATGCAACTGCTGCAAGATACTGATGGAACTACCTTGCCCGAGCAAGCACTCGAAGTCCCTCGAGGCTAAGGGTGAGATCTCCAAACGGAGACACTCGATGCACTAAACAGTGCTGCAAACTAGCTAAACAGCCAGCGTGCTCTAATTCGAAGTGACTAGCTCAAATGCACATAATCCAATACCAAAATGAGGTAGCTCCTCTCTCCTTTATAGCCTTTGCCTCTCTCAATCCCAACGCCCACCTTCTCCAGCGTAATTCCTCTCTTTCCACGTGTTTCTTCCCTTCTGCGCAGTCCCTCCATGTGTCTGCATGGGCTCCATCTCTGCGTCCCCCTTTGGCTCCTTTGGCTCCCCTTTAAGTCACAACGTTGTGCTACTAGGAAGTGACTTTTATTCTAAAAGTGAGTCATGTCCCCTTTACCTCACCTTTTTATTCATAAATAACTATAGAAGGCAAAAATAAGAAAAATCAAATATTCCAATTATCCATGGCTAATTAGGAATATTACAGTCTTGCCCGACAAAATGTTGCTTGTCCTCAAGCAACTGAAGTGATGGATGCTGCAAGATTTTCACTCTCCCAAGTGGCATCCTCATCCGACAAATTCTTCCACCTCACCAAGAATTCCCGGACCGTCTTGCTCCGCAGCTGCCTCCCCCTGGTAACAATAATAGCCTTTGGCTGTAACATCAAATGTCTCTCATTATCCATGGGTGGTAGCTCATCTGTCACTGTCACCTGCTGCCCCAATGCCTTCTTCAGGCATGATACATGAAAAACGTTATGAATTTTGCTGCCTTGGGCCAGCTCCAACTCATATGCAACCTGTCCAATCCTGCGTATCACCCTGTAAGGCCCATAAAAGTGGGGCTTGAGCTTCTCAACCCCCTTCTGCTTCAGTGACGACTGTCGATATGGCTGTAATCGTAGGTAGACCATGTCCCCTACCTCAAACTATCTCTCCACCCGACCCCTGTCAGCATACAACTTCTGCTGGTTTTGTGTTGTAGCCATGTTATCCTTGAGAGCTCGGAGGATATCCTGACTCTCTTGGATCCAAATCTTGGCTCTCGGAGCCTTGCTATCACCAAACATCATGTCAACAAAAGATAAAGGATGATACCCATACAAAGCATAGAATGGTGACATACCAATGGACATGTGGTGTGTAGTGTTGTAGCAATACTCCCCTAGATGCAGCCACTTCAGCGATGCCCTCTGCTGCCCACTGACATAGTTACGCAAGTAGCCCTCTAGCCACTTGTTAACTATCTCCGTCTATCCGTCTGTCTGTGGGTGATAACTGGTACTCCGTGTCAACTCTGTCCCCACTAGCCGAAAAAGCTCCTGCCAAAACCTGCACATGAAACGGTTGTCCCTGTCATTGACGATGGTCTTAGGAAGACCATGTAGCCTGAAGACCTCTTTGAAGAACAGCTGGGCCACCTGTGCTATTGTGTAGTGTGCGGATATGGCAAATAAATGTGTGTACTTCGTCAGTCGGTCAATGACGACAAAGATACAATCCTTGCCCTGTACCATGGGCAACCCTGTGATGAAGTCCATCGAAATACTCTCCCACTTCCCCTCCGGAATGGGAAGAGGCTGCAATAAACCCGCGGGATGGCTCATCTCCCCCTTGTTCCTCTGACAAATGTCGCACTCCCAGATATGTTGGAGTACATCCTCCTTGAGGCCCTTCCATGAGAACCTCTCTCTAATGGCCCTGTAGGTTTTGGTAAACCCCTGATGGCCGACCAATGGTGAATCATGTGATGCATGGAGTATCTTCTTCTTGAGCTGAGGTCCCTTAGTTAAGAAGATCCGATCCCTGTAGTAGGTGATCTCATCGACCACCCTGTACCTATCATCCGCCACCTGCCCATCCAAAACCTCACATGCAAACCTGTCCTTGGAGTACTCCACTAAGAGTCGAGCCCTCCAGTCCGTGTCCAAGCTCATAAGAGACAATGTGGCTGGTCTATGTGAAAGAGCATTTGCTACCACGTTGTTCTTACCCTTGACATACTCAATGTCAACGTCATATGCTTGGATCTTGCTGATCCACTTCTGCTCCAAAAAGAATCTGAGGCTGTTGTGATCAGTCCTCACCCTGAACCTGTTACCCACTAAATACTGCCGGAACTTGGCCAATGCATGCATGATGGCTAGCATCTCCTTGTCGTATATAGAATACAATCTCTCATGCGAAAGGAGCTTCCAGCTCTCATAGGCTATAGGGTGACCTCTCTGCATCAATATTGCGATGATCCCCTCTCCCGACGTGTCACACTCCAAAACAAATGGCTGTGTTAAATCTAGCAATGCAAGCACTGGGCAGTTGCTCATAACCTCCTTGAGCCTGTCAAAGGCTCGCTGCACTGTATCTGACCAGCTGAAAGTCCCCTTTCTCGTCAAATCTGTCAGGAGTGCAGCAAGCTGTGAGAAAGTCTTGACGAACTTCCGGTAGTAAGTATAAATGCTAATGAATCCACGGAGTTCTGTCACGTTTCTCGGCTTCGGCCACTTTCTAATGGCCCTGATCTTCTCCTCGTGGACTCTCACTCCGTCCACCCCTATGATGTGCCCCAAATACATCTTTGTCAACCCAAACTCACACTTGGAGAGTTTGGCATAGAACTGCTGCTCCTGCAAGATACGCAATACTGTCTCAATGTGCTGGAGATGCTCCTCCCAAGTCCTACTGTAAATGAGAATGTCATCAAAGAATACCAACACAAATTTCCTCAAGTGACTGCAGAAGATGTGATTCATGTAGGACTGAAATGTGGCGGGGGCATCGGTTAGCCCAAAGGGCATCACCAAGAACTGAAAGTGCCCATAATGACACCTGAAGACGGTCTTGGGAATGTCCTGCTCCCTCACGGGAATCTGATGGTACCCAGATCTCAAATCAATCTTTGAGAAGAACCGTGCTCCTCTCAACTCATCCGTCAACTCATCGATCCTGGGTATGGGGTACTTGTTCTTCAGTGTCTTTCTGTTCAGGGCCCTGTAGTCAATGCACATTCTCAATGTGCTGTCCTTCTTCTTCACCAACACCACGGAAGAAGCGAAAGGACTCGTGCTCGGCCAAATGTGCCCAAGAGCCCGCAACTCCTGAATGGCCCGCTCAATCTCATGCAGATAGGCCTTGGGATGCCTATAGGGGGTAGTAATCACTGCTTGTATGCCCTGTTCAATCTCAAAGGTGTGCTCAAACCCCCGGTCCAGTGGCTGTCCCGGTGGAATCTCCCCAAACACTATGGCATACCGGTCAAGGATGGACTGTATCTCTGGATGTACCGTCTGCCTTGTAGTCCCTGCCTCTGATGCACGCAGCTCCACGACACGCTCTACGTCCCCCTTCTGGAAGACTGCCTATATCCGATGAGCCGAAACAGTCTGGGGCGGATATGTGTGCTATCCACGTGTCTTCTCATGCCTCCCTGTCTTCTCATCATCCCACTCCATCTCTAGGGTCTTCCAATCTATCGTGACCTTCCCTAGAGTGATAAGCCGCTGAATACCCATTATTATGTTGGTGTCCGGAATATTGACCACGAAAAATTGTTCAGTCTGTGTAGGTGCCCATCGTCACTGACAGCTCTGGAACATAACGAGCAACACCATGGTCTGATCTCCTGGGACCAAGACTGAAAACCCATCGAAGCTCTTTGTCTGTATACCTGTCCGCTCAACCATCTGTGCATTGATGAAGTTATGGGTTGCCCCACTGTCAACCAAAATTGATACTCGTTGACCACGTATTGTCCCCCGTACGCGTAGCGTCAAATACTTGGGAACTCCTTGTAATGCTGCAAGGGCCCCTTCGGAAGGTGCAAAAGATGCACCACCTGCTGCTGCCAGTGGAGGTGGCAAAGGTCCCTACACGGCATGACTATCTCCTGCCTCCACATCATCCTCCTCATCCTCTTCCCCACTGCTCTCGGATAAGACCTCAATAAAATGTGCTTTGCCAGCAGCACATCTATGTCCCGGTGCCCACGGCTTCTGACAGGTGAAGCACAACCGCTTCTTCTTCAGCTCCCTCTTGGCATCATCGTCAATCTGAACACGTCTTGGATTCCCCTTTGGAGGCGAAATCCTCACATCCTTCCCCTTAGGCTGGAAGGCCTACCTCTAGGGGTAAGGTGTCCGGGTCCTGGGTAAGACATCCTATAAGTCCCGGGTCTTGCTAATAACGTCCTAGAGTGTGGATGGTCTAGTGGAACGGACTAAACCCCGAAGTGGCTCTGCTAACCCCTCAATAAACATATACATCCTTTGTGCCGTGGATAGATTTGGCACCATCACTGAGACCCTCAAGAAATCTGCAATGTAGGTCTCTGGGCTCCCTGTTTGTTTGAGCCTTGTCAGCTCAACAAAATGCTGCTTTGGATCTCTCCGATCAAATCGCTCCATCAATCCCCTGGTGAACTCGACATATGTTGTCACTGTGGAGTGTCCGAGTGTAACCATCCCATGAAATCACCAATCCTGGGCCTTACCATCCAAATGTGACGTCGCCACTTTGATGGCCTCCGCCTCCGACATCTGGTTAAGCTAGAATTAAATGTCCAGCTTCTCCACCCAAGACTTTGCCGAACTATATGATGAACCATCAAACGTAGGCAAGTGAAATCTACTAGCTGCACAGTGGGTATCACCATCATGATAATGCCGGTATCCATTGTGATGGTCGCAGGGTCTACTATCCCGTTGGCGCTGAACAAAATCCCTGAATGAGAGGGCTTCCTTGAACTCCTGCCCATAGGCCTGGTACTCTGCAAAATAATCGCCCATGTGACCGGCCTTTGCCTCCTGTTGGGCTATGGCCCCCTTGTCTGCTCCTAAGAAAGTGGACATGGTAGAGCGTGTAGGGGCATGCGAGGCCACCTGCTGCGCAGTATCACGTTGCTCTGGCAAATGATGGGATGCACCCGATCCCTCACCAATCTGAAAAACCCGTGGGCTCTCGCGCTGTCTAGCCTCTACTGCCGTGAATCTCTGCCCCATCACTTCAATTTGCCTCGACAGATCTTGCACTGATTTGAGAAGCATATCCGCAAATCTCTTCCCATCCTCGTCTGCCATCTAATCCTTCTGCTCTGTGTCCACCCTAGGCTCCTTCTGTTCTGTGTCCACCAGAGGCTCTTCCTGTTTTGCGTCCACCACCGAAACACAGTCCCCCTCTTCGTAGGTGTTCTCCAACCTACGCCCGGTGTTTCTGTATCTCCTACCTCTGTAACAAATGTAGGGTTTTTCCCCCGGTGTCATAGATTGCTAGCTCCACAGGCTGAGCCAGATCTATGCTTTGATACCACTGTAATATCCCTTTCCAGGAATATTCCTCAAGCCCCAGCAAAACCCCAACTAGAAAAACGCACAAGTGGTATAGTAGCCGAGAAACTCACAGAGATATAATAACAGTAGTACAACGAACAATGATGCATAGATAAAATATAATAGATACTTAAGAAATGCAGCGAGAAATGTTAAGCCATTTATTATACTGAGTAATGAAATGAGTACAGGAGGTGATCAGCAAGATGGCACCTCGACTTGCTCAAGGCAAGTGAAGAAATACACTCAGAATAGCAAAGAAATGGCTCCTCTCTAAACTGCATCCAAGCTGCTGGAGAACTGCAGTGCTGCTGCTGCTGGAATCAAATGAGGATTTGGGGTTGTTTCCCACCTTAGAAAACGCTGAAACTCTAGAATCTGCTTCTACTCAAAAAAACCAGAGAAACCCAGAAAGCTTTTCTGAAATGGCCGACCCCCGAAAATCACCCCCTTGGGGATCTACGCAGTCCCTCAATGCTCTGCGCTGCCACTGAAGAAAACCCTCCAAAACTCTGCCAAAATCCTCCAATATGCAAGGGATGATCCCTTGCTCAAACTCCCAGCTCAAATCCTCCACAAACCCTCAATCCAGAACTCCTGCCAGAAAGAACTACATCATCCCTCTCAAGACTGTGCAGTCATCCAAAGTGCTCAATCCTCCTACAAACTACTGATGAAACTGCTGCAAAATACTGATGGACCTACCTTGCCCGAGCAGGCACTCTAAGTCCCCCAGGGCTAAGGGTGAGATCTTCGAACGAAGACACTCGATGCACTAAACAGTGCTGCAGACTAGCTAAACAGCTAGCGTGCTCTAAGTCAAAGTAACTAGCTCAAATGCACATAATCCAATACCAAAATGAGGTAGCTCCTCTCTCCTTTAGGGCCTCTGCCTCTCTCAATCCCAAGGCCCACCTTCTCCAGCATAATTCCTCTCTTGCCATGTGTTTCTTCCCTTATATGCAGTCCCTCCAAGTGTCTATGTGGGCTCCATCTTTGCATCCCCCTTTGGCCCCCTTGGCTTCCCTTTAAGTCACAACGTTGTGCTACTAGGAATTGACTTTTATTCTAAAAGTGAGTCATGTCCCCTTTCCCTCACCTTTTTATTCATAAATAACTATAGAAGGCAAAAATAAGCAAAATCAAATATTCCAATTAGCCATGGCTAATTAGGAATATTACATTTTGGATGATGTCTGCAGTCAAAGTCCTTCTCCACTAGCTAACTGTGAGATTGAAACAAGTATTGATTCAAACTTGATCCGGCAGCCGGTTTCTTTGTCATTATCAGTAGGAGTCTTGTCACAAAGCTCAGATGAAAGTTTGCATTCATGGTACGAAGAGAAGAAAAGTAATCCATTGGATGAGCTAAGTCTCAGTGTGCATGAACTTCAAGATCCTTATGCAGTGTTTTTGGAGGTAGATAGAGAATCCATATTATTCAACGGATCTGTTTAAAAGTTTTCATGGGAGTTGCCTTTTAGTAGTTCTCTCTTGTTGTTCATAAGCAAGCACTTGTGGAGAATTCAAACAGCAGCTGAAATACTTACTTGGTTGCATTGGTTGTTTCATTTCACTTGATCAGGTGATGAATGGAACAGTTAGATTAGGCTTTATTGAATAGGCTCCATTTTGAGCATATTTTCTAGTTTGTCAGTTGTATTTTAGTAATGAGTCAGTTTCAAGTCAATTTGTGTCTTTGAGTCATCAGTATTCAGTCATGTGAATTTCAGCGTGAGTTTTTGACTCCATGCCCAATGGATAAGGCACTGGTCTGCTCTCCCAGAGATTTGTGGTTCTTGGCACCTCCCAGGAGCTACCATTCCCATTGGAGCCAATGTTAGTGTCAGTCTTTGAAGCCTTCTACCAGTGATCAAATATGCTCTTACAAAGTGGTCTTAGGGTGTCAAGCTCAAATTTTGGCATTTCAGTAAGTCTTTAAGTAAAATTTGGTCACTAGGTATTAGGTTTAGGGTTTGTTTTCACTCCTTTCAAAGTTGTCCAAATGTCGGTCCATGTCACCATCAGTGGAGTGTACCATCATTTAAAGGGTTGTCATCATCATTTCATGTTCCAATGGGTCATTTTACACCTTGTTCGTGCTTGAGTTGTACTTAGGTAAGGCTTATTTCCTTCTCCTAGGGTTTTAAAGGTAATTTCTCTTGGATGGTCAAATCATCAACAAAACTTGTCCTGATGTTCATACACCTTGCCCTATCCTTAATATACTTTATTAAACATTTCCCATCACTGATATCCCTCAAATTCCTCATTTTCCCACAAACTCTCGTTTCTTGCTACAATTTGACAATTTTCTAGGCTAGGCCTGTGTTTAGCCCTTTTGGACCTCTTCCCCTCACTCAATCTTTTAAATTCCACTTTCCCCTGTTTCCTAACATCCCTCCCTACTTCCCAAAATTTTCTCAAGAATTTAGAAGCCCTTTATCCCCTTCATTTCAATTCATTTCGATAAATCCCCTGTTCCACACATCGGGATAGATTTTACTGAAATGATGTTTTTGGGCTAGAAAAAATGAATTTGGAGAATGTGAGAGAGGTTTTTGTCCATAATTAGCCAAGGAAGAAAAACCTCCTTCACTTTTTACACAGGTGTCATGGTTTTAGAGAAATGTCAAAAATAAAGTTGCCTCAGGAGGGTTGCTGCACCTTTGGAGTGGCCTTGGGAAAATCAAGATTTCTCCTAGCATGGTTGGCCAAATGACTTGCTTGATGAGTCAAATGATAACTAGACACAAAGAGCTTTTCAATGAGCTATCATGAGCTCAATTTGGAGTTGAGGAAGACCTTCAAAAGTTGACTGCAACAACACTTTGCCTTTAAGCAGCCTCATTTTGTACATTTTGACCGGTCTTGGGAGATATGACTTTTGATAGGGCAAATGAACTCCAAATTGAAAAATGCAAGTTGTGTTGGAAAGTGGACTCGATAAGCTTTCCAACGAGCTATCCCGTGTCCAATTTGGACACCGAGAAGGCCTACAAAACTGGTCTACAAAAAGGCACTACGCACCTATTCCAAAAGCCAGAAACACTTCAAAACTCTTCCAAACTTCCTAAAAATCAAATTAAAGTTTGTTCCAAGTAAGTAAAACATTCCTCCTTATTCAGGGAAGTTGTGTTTGGTGCCTTGGATGTTTGTGGTTTCCTCTAAGAAAAACCCTAGCTAAATTGCTAACATAAACCCTATCTAATTCTTAAATCCTTTTTTGCAAGTTTTTAAAGGGCATTGCTCTTCTTTTTCACTTCATCCATTTTCAGCTTGGCAAATCCCATGCCCTTTCCCTAACATCATCAACATTCACTCCCTAAACCCCGCTCCCATTTACCAAACCCTCGCCCTATACTTTATTCCCAAACCCTAACTCCCACTTCCTATTCCTTCACTACATCCACTTCATTATCAAATCCCTCATTCCACATTTATAATACCATCCACTACCCTCATTCCCAAAAGAAACCCTTCCTCCTAGCATTCACTTCCTTATACACACCACTCACCTCATATTTCAAAATCTCTTCATACTCATCTCCTTTCACTTCAAATTCACAAGCATGGAGACAGATTCAGACTATGAGGGAAGAGGAAACTCTTAGTGATTCTTCCAGAGAAGCTTATGTACCACAAAAGCCACACAAAGGGGAAAAGATCATCCGGGAGCACACTATCAGTTTCAAGAGTTGCTTGCTTGTCCTCTTGCTATATCTTGTTTTAGACATCATTCTTGCTATGAGCTTGCCCAGTTGTTTGTCACTCATCTATATAATGGCCAAGTGAACCTTGCTGGTGTCTCCTTCACCTTGTCACTTACCACTATTTCAGAAACAACAAGCATTCCAAATGTTGGTGAACAATGGAATAAAGGACAATATGTTGACAGTATAATGAAGAGGCTTAAGCCCAAGTTGAAAAAGGGCCTTAAGAAAGCAAAAAGAGCATGATAAACTCAAAGATCTTGGCTGAAGCATCATTGGCCCAACATAGCACATAACAAAGATCACTCAGGTGAAGTTTTGGTTATTTCTGAATTTTTGAGGCAAAAAAATAGGTTTTTCCGGTAGGTGCGTAGTGCCATCGGTGCTCGCTTTTAATAAGGACCTCCATTTGAAGAAAACTTGGCATTTTTGAATTTCTTATGAAAAGTTATGCATGCTTAGAAATTACTAGGAAATTTTGACAAGTTTTTGACCTTCAAAAGGGCCAAAAACACCCAAAAAATGCCCTTTCTGCCACTTTTTGGCCACACACAGGAAGCAATCTTGGGAGATGGCAATTTTGGAGGGGCAAATGGACTCCAAATCAAAAAATTCAAGTTGTTCCAGAAAGTAGACTCACAAGACTTTGCAACGAGCTATCCTGCACCTAATTTGGACCTCGGGAAGCCCTCCCAAAGCAGCTTGGAAAAAGCGTTACGCACAGAAAAATGGCGTTATGCACAGGATGAAAAAGTGCCAATTTTGCTCAAAAACTCTGTTTTTCGCTTAGTTTTCTTCTAGTTTGACTTTGTCTCTCTTATGGTCACATTCATAATGTGACATGATGTAAATTGTTGTACTATGATGTAAAAATAATAAAAACTGACTTGATAAGGTAGATATATCAGTTGTAGGTGGTTTAGAGTTGAATGAATTAGTTTCCTAGGTTTTAGAGGCAAGCTGTTCCATTGCCTATTTTTGTGTTCCTAGTTTAGATATGGTTGAAACTTCCCCTCTTCTCATGAATTCGACCTCTGATGGATAGCACAGGTGGTTTGGAGGTCTATATCATGTGTTTTTTAAGTCATTTGTAAAGGTTGGACTCTTGTGGATGCATTGAGCACTATTGTACATCATCTCTGCAGTTTGGCAAGGAAATAGACCAGGGTTTGCAGCATTTTGTGGGATTCTTGTGGCAAGGTGATTTAGTATTTTTTTTCCTTCTGTGATTCAAGTTATCATATGTTTATGTGTGCCATTATCTCTCTCTTTTCTGCTTAACTAAATGAATCAAGTATAAAGGTGGAAATCATTGATGTTCAGTGCTCTACCTTAGGGTTTCATTAGTTTTACATGTTTTCTACTGTTTGAAGAGGACTCATGACACATTCATGCCCTCTCCAACTCCTCACTAGTCTCAAGACTCACCATTACACCTAATCTGAAGTACTAAAGCACTTGCTTACCTCGCCCCACAAAAACCTCTTGAAGATTGAGTTCATTCCCCGGACCCAAAACTACCTTTCACTTTTGATCCAACAAACCAACATAAAATGCAATCAAACTCCTCTGAGCATATACCTAGCTTAAAATTAGTCTTTATATCAGTCATCTCAAGCATTTCTTGCCATATTTTCATAGAGATTGACAAGGAGAGAGCCCTCTCCCGACCTGGTAGGGCTAGCTACGAGGTTAAGCATGGTTTGATGTTACCCTAGACCTGCCTTTCTCAGCCTGAGGTAGATTTAGGCCCTAACAGGGACCTTTATATATTATATTATATAATATTCTTTAATTAAATAAAAAAACTAAACAAAATAACTCAAAATCCTAAATATTAATCTGATCTAAATCTAAACCAAATTCAAAATTAAAATTTCTCTTACCAAAATAAAATGGAAATTAAAATGAAACTTAGGCTAAACTAAAAATAAAGACTAACTAAGAAAAATCAAAATTTAATCTGACTCCTAACTATACAATGCTTAAATAAAATCTAAATAAAAATCTAACTATAACCAAAATAAAATATATCAAACCTAAATCTAAACTTGCTAACATCTAAACTTACAATATGTATCACCTAATCTGTCGCAAAAAAATCGAATTTGTTTTGCTTGCTGTTGATACAGGTATGTGGATGAAGAAATACGTGAGGAATGCTCAGCGTCAGGTAGAGGAGTTCGAGCGTTCGAAGGTGGGCAACAGATGAGCAATACGCTATGGATTTGAGGGTTTGCTGGATGGCGGATGTGTGAAGAGCAATGGATAGAGCAGCAAATTGAGGGGTAGAGCATCACGCAGAAGGACGAGATGGGACGGTGTGGATGGAAGACGAAGGGTCCACAGAAATATTTCAACAGATGAATGGATTTCGGGCAGGGATGATATACGTAGCAGGTAAAAGCGTTGAAGGTTTGGATGAAGCTGAGCAGTGAGCAGCAATATAGCTAAGGATGCGTGAATGGCTGTGGGTTGAGCGTGAGGACTAGACGGTGAAAGGGAAAGGCAGCATTGCGATGTGAGGAAGGAGCTACAAGTTTGGAGGGACATCTGAGACAGAAAGGAGAGAGGACGCGGGAAGAAGCGGGATAGCACGCAGGTGGAGGATGCGTGAATGGCTGTGGGTTGAGCGTGAGGACTAGACGGTGAAAGGGAAAGGCAGCAATGCGATGTGAGGAAGGAGCTACAAGTTTGGAGGGAGATCTGAGACGGAAAGGAGATAGGACGCGGGAAGAAGGGGGATAGCACGTAGGTGGAGGGAATTGTGTGAGAGAAAGAGCAGCATGAGCAGAATGAGAGGGACGCAGATAGCCGCAACAACAACGAGGGGCGTAATGGAATAGCGTAGTGAAATGAAGCTGTGTTTTGACGGAGCAGGCTAAAAATATCGATCTTGGGTAGCAGAGAAACTTAAACCGGAGGTATCAGACCCGTAATCTAGAAACTTAATCAAAATTTTAAATCCTTCCTGCTCCAGATTGCTTGGTGGAAACTTTGAAAAATTTTCAAAATCTGTACCTGCAATGATAGAAGCAAAATGCCCAGAAACAAAATGATAATGAAACCTTAAAATCCTAGCTAAATAATTACAGTATTCAGAGTTTAGGGGCTCTAACTAGTTAGATTTGTCAATATGCCACAAAAATATTTTCAAAATTTTAAATTTAATTTGAGGTATTTCAAAAAACCCTTCTTGCATCCGCGACAAAATTTCTAATGATAAGCCCAGGATTAAAACTGGCTGGGCTCTTTAAAATATGCGATCCAGGAGTTGGCTGGTTTAGCCCAGAACTTCCCCTAACACCCGGTAATCTAAAAAAAAGGGATTTACTGCACAGATTAAAATCAACCATTAACAAAGAAGGAGAAAATGATACTAAAATCCAAATGTAATGGAGATACTTGCCATCATATCCAGAAATTTAACTACCATTCAAACCTTAGAGACTAAACAAGATACTTGTGTTTAAAATCACTCTTCATCAAATTATCATTAATGACTGAAAATAAATTTATGCAGAAAAATAAAACATCTTACTACAATTCCAAAAGAGTAACATCAGCAAGATTTCAATCGCAAAGTTTTTCTTTATTGCACAAAAATGACTACAAGAGAGCTTTCTTTAGCACACGACTCTTAGGTCCCAATATCTCAAATGACCTTTGACACCCTATTTAAAGGAAAAATTCCCAATAGCTAGTTCGAGTGATCTATGTCAAAATGATCTCAACCGTTGATGAGGATCAAAATCCCTTTTAATCTCATCCGCCGAAATTTTTAAATGCATTTTAATATATTAAAAATTTAAATTTTGCATTTATTTCTTCAAAACTTTAACTTATTATGATTTTATTGTATTTTTAAATTTTTATTTTTATTATTTTTTATTTTAATTTAATTTATTTTTTTTTTTTTTTTTGGACCCTCGAACTTAGCCTTTGGGAAAGAACACCTAGGACCTCGGACTTATAAGTGGATAAAACATTTTCAAACCCTCAAGACACTTTACATCATGACTTTTACAATTTTACATCTTAAGGGGAAAAACCCATTTGACATAGACCCTCATAGACCACCCAGTTTTGCGACACAAATATAATCTGGCAGATCAAGCAATTTATAATCAAATAACCTAACCAAATAGTTAGGACTATTACCAAATCACTTTTACATAGACTCGACCTATCACACTAGGACTCCCTTAAGATTCTAATGACAAAATCCATTCCGGCTTTGGGGTTAGGCTGAAGGAAAACTCTGCCGATCATGGATCGGTGAGACAAAAAACCTTTCGGAACGTAGATTATCACTAGAAAATTAGGTTTTCTTAGGCAATTTACATACATGACTCAGATCTGCTAAGATTATTTACAATTTACACATGCACACTGGGTTTACAACATAACATGATCGGGCTGATGATGACAGTCGAATGGCACGGACACGTCGATCAAGCGTTATCCCTTTTGTGAAAAAGGGGGTGTATTACTATGGGTAGTTGACACCTAGTGGTCAACATTTGGCTCTACTTGGGGACACGTTGCTGCATTGTAGGAATGTGAAAATTCAAAATCTGTATCCATGCAACACACAACAAAACATAAGTAGCGTCCATCCAAAAAATCATCATATAACATTAAGCACAAGAAAGATATAAGCTCTTTATTTATTAACTATCTAGTAACATAAAAAGTAAATCTAATCCTAAAACAGAAATGAAAATGTTGAAAAAACAAGGAGTAGGGTTAGAAATACAAAGGATGCCCCATGGTATCAGATGTGTTCAATATAGTTGTTAGGTCCCTATAATACTAGTGATTACCCCATTACTATTGTAGTTGTATCCCTTATTAATATTGTTGTGCCCCTATTGTCCCCATATTGTTATTAATGTGCCCCATAGAATCCCTCTATTGTTATTTTTGTGGCTTTATATTATTATTGTTAGGTCGGCTGGGTTATATTGTGACTCCTTAGACTGCTATATATAGAAATGAGGTTTTGTCATTTGTATCATCCAAGAATTGTTCATTTATGTAATGTAAAGGAGGTTGCCCCCTCGAAGAGGCTGAATTCTAAGGCGTTCAACCATCTTTTCTATCTTTTTGTGAGCTGGTTTCATAACATTTGGT